>JAEMOT010003822.1:344798-359996 GCA_019297695.1 Apostasia ramifera | reverse complement strand
CGTGTGCGTGTGCGTGTGCGTGTGCGTGTGCGTGTGCGTGTGCGTGTGCGTGTGCGTGTGCGTGTGCGTGTGCGTGTGCGTGTGCGTGTGCGTGTGCGTGTTTATATTAAAATACTGATATTTATATTAAAATACTGATATTTATATTAAAATACTCAAATTTATAAAAACAAAATTTTTTTTTCTCTTATTTTATATTCAATAAATTTAACATTATTCTAAATTTGACTATAAAAAATACTTTAAACAATAACTTTTATTGTAAATAGATCAAATCTGAAAACCCAAGTTCCAACTCAATCCGATTTTTGACCTGAGAGAATCTGAATCAACCATGAGGCATGACCCAATTCGATGTACAACCCAATCTGATATATGGATTCAGATCTAGGTGAGAGGGTCGACCCGACCCGAATCCGATCCATTGATAGGCCTAGTTGCATCTATTCATAAACTAAAAGGACTTGTTTGGCTATTTTGAAAATGTGAGGGACCTAGAATAAAAAAATGTAATGGACCTATTTGCACTTAGGGCCCAACTAGAGTGACCTATCTTCTATTTACCCTACTCTATTATGAACACTTGTACAAACAATTGTAGAAAGTTACCATGCTGCACCATTGAAGGTGAAGAAAAAACTGCAATAGCACCAATTTACATGTAACATAACATATCTAACTAGCCCAATGGCCAATCCTTTCCCACAACGTGCAATCATGAGCAATGATAGTGTGATTTGAGGAAAAGATGCATCATCTCATATATGGCATCTGATGAATAACGTTTTTATCAACTTTCAAGTATTGCTTGGGTGGAACAGTGCGAAGAAGGAACCTAACACAACAAAAATTTGTAAAATACCTGTATCTCCAGCTTGCAACTGCAGGGACTGTATGCATGGAGTGACACCTTCTAACACGTACATTCTGCTGTTATTATTAGGCCAAAATCTGAACTGAAAATGCCACTCCTTTCCTTTGGCATCTTGAATCTTTAATGGAAGGCCTTCAGGTTGAGAAATTGGAGGGAAATATGCCTGGTGAAATTTCATAGATAAGAACCGCAACATTGAACAGGGGCTATTTCGTGAAGAGGTTGGGTTTGTAACACGCTGTTATTGTCATGTAATTTTAAGTAAAACATAAAAAACTTCAGGCCAACGATTCTCAGTATTTCTGGTTAAAGCAAAATAAAGGACGAAACAAAGTGATAATACAATTATAACACTTTAATCATTGAAAGAACCAATGATATCAACAGGTTAAAGGCAACAAACATCAAAACTTGCTGCTGGCAGGAACAACTAGTGCACACAACAAAGCTACAATGTTTTGTGACACGAATTTCCTACCAAGTTTGTCACCAAAAATCGATAAAATATTAATACATCTAAAAGAAGGACAGCAAACACACATCAGGTAACAAAGGACATCAATGTTGAACTTTTAGCTAATGCTCCACAGCGTTGCATTGCTAGCTGTCTAGGTACAAGGGATAACCTGGGTAAGCCACCAATCAACAGCATAAACAGATATAAAAGTGAAATATTAAGAAATATTTTAACTACCTCTGCACATGCTTTAGGGAGAACTAAACGACCAATCCGTCCAGCATCACTAGCACTCAGCACCTTCTCAAATAGCGGCACAATTGTTGAGTTGGAACTTTAATAGTTATGTAATTAAACAAATCAAAATTTTAACATGTAAAAAATAATACTAATGCATTTTGCAGGGCAAGTTAGTATTAATAGAATTTGTGACAAGTAAAGGAATTAAAAATGGTATATAAGTTTATTTTTTTATAGGATACTCTCCAGATATTTGTTGCAGTTCTTGATCAGTGATCCTTGGCCAGTAACGTGGAAGCAACTGATTCCGGCCCCTTCCTTCAGCAGGGGGCCGTGCTATGCGCATTTGTGGAATCAGCTCCTTTGGTGGCTCAGAAGTGGCACCATGGCTTGCGTTTGGCAGTTTTGGTAAAAGATGTCGGGCCCTTTGAACATGCTGCAGTGTAATCAGGGTTTTATTCTGTTCCTTTCTGTCATCAATTATACCATGATGCAATGGTGCAATCTGCCAAGCTCCAGCTTTTGAACTAGCTTCCATAATGCTGCCCATATTTGAGCCACCCAAATTCATGCTAAGACAAGCTTGGGCCAGTGGGTTACTTGGAGTATCTTTCAAAGCATTTTTTGTATCTATCTGATTGGATACTTGCAACAGCCCTAGAAGACCTTGATCTTGACCAGAGCAATTTGGATGTCCTAATTCACCTATATGTAATGCAATCTGTTCTTGTTTCACATGGCCAAAAGATCCATTCGAACATCCTCCCTGAGCTGGAACCACAGTGCTATCTCCATTAACTTCAAAGTTTCTACCCAACTGCATAAATTTGCCATTTGCAGTAACATCATCATTCATGTTGTGGGGAGAATAACTAGTTGGCACTATAGAAGAGCCATCAGCATGCGATGCGCTAAACACAATCATCCTTTCATCAGTATAACACCTTGCTGATAGAGCATGAAACTTTTGAGAGGACTGAGGCAGCAAATCCTGTATTATGTCACTTGGAGTCTGCATTACCTTCAAGTTAATTACTTCATTCATATATCATGAATTATCAAGTCACTCCAGAGCAAACTTCAAGTTAATTATTACATTCACATATTCTGAACACCAAATAATTCAAGTCACAGCCATGAATGGCAAACATATAATTATTGCACCTAAAAGATACCACAGAGGCCAAACATGAGTGGAGCCAGTAGAGAGGGAAACCTGATGGAAAGCAAATATAGTGGAGCCAGGGTAACCTGACAAGTGTAGAAGAAAGTCCAACTAAAGGAGATGGTGGCAACAGAAAATTAATGTTCGTTGCATAATTTGAGGGCAATTGATGGCGCTGGTGGTAATTCAACCGGACAGTGTCCAAAAAAGTAACCCTGTTTTGACCCAGATGGTGTGGCATCCTGGGTCAGAGACAGAGCCAGGCCTGACTGACCTGACAGAAAACTCAATTTTTATGGTATTATTTATAATTACAGAGAACCCATATTTGACCCCAACATATTTCGGACCAACACAAGCAGGTCTGAAGCTTGGAAAGTGAGGTCCAGGCTTGATGGTAGGCTCCTTTTGAATAAGTAATTATATCTTCAGCTTATGGCATCAAAAAGATAATTTATAATTCCCTTGCTTGAATTTTATACAAAAGTGATGGATATTGAATTTTTCAATGAGGTTCATAGTTTTAGAACTACGCAAACAAGTTTGATCCAAGTCATATATAAATGCATTTAGTATTTCAGCTATTAGTGCTTTGGACAGTTTTGAAGAAAAAAAAAGGGTTTCAATTGATTACAATTAAACTATTTTAAAAGACATATTATAAGGGGTTATTAATTATGTTCGGACATATAAGAGTTTGACAAAGGATTTTTGATGCAGTGCGATAATGAATGGTCCTATATGATTAGCTCCGATACCACGTTGATGCAGCAAAATAACGAGTTGACCTATATGATCAGCTTGCAGATGCAGTGAGGTAACGAGATGACCTAAACACGCAATTAAATAATAACCATAATCCATGAATAGAATCTATGATGTATGAATATAAATTTTAGATTCTAATTTTTTTATCTCAGAAACTTTCAGATTTTAGTAAATTAAAATTAGAATTCTAATATGCCATATAATGTGCATTGGAGAGGATTAAACTAAGTTTCATTAAATTTATTAAGCTTACAATACTCACGTTGGAAATCATGAAGTTTCTAAGGTGATTAGTCATGTACCAAATAAATGGAGTGAACTTCTATGCAAAATATATAGGAAATTTACCAAGCAGTTAAGAAGTATTAACCAACATGCAAAATAACTTAAAATATCCAATCATGGAGATCAATTTAAGCAACATCCAACGTGATAATAGTCAGAATGCCTATCTCTAACAAACAAAGGAAACCTGGCTCACATTTGCTCAGAATAATCCAATGTTTTGACTGAAATGCATTTGAGGGAAATAGCATGTTTCATATACTTGTGCAAACTTGGGAAGCATTAATCAAATATTTAACCAGAATTGACGCAGGATTATCTATAAGCATTTGCTTGAAATGCAGCTTTTACAATTAATAAGTTAATCTTTCATCTGTAATCAACAGAATCTAAAGACCAGAAGGCGACTATATATAACATGAATACCAAACATGATAATTTTTTCTCAACATATTAACCAAAAGCAAGGTTGGATGCTTAGGAAAGATAGGCTATAAGATGAACTATATCTGCAATATATAGGAGAGCCATACATAGAATCATTTGAAGATTTTTATGCATGAAAGCACGCAATTGCACAATATATTTATGTAGATATGCATATTTAGAGGTACACAAATGTCTGTTTGTATATCAAACATATGAAAACTTACTGAAGAATTTCGGGAATTGTTCAAGCAGCTAAAACATTGAACTCCTCCGCCATCAAGCAAATCAAGAAAACATTTTGAAGCAATGCATCCACAATGTAAGCGCTACAGTGTTTATTACAATAAGTCAAGGAATGACAAAAAAAGCAGTTCCTAAAGATAGAACTAAATCTGTAATCTTGACCACACCTTGCCACAAAAAGCACACTCCCTCCAGCCGGATTCATTTTGGTGAAACTTATCACAGAAAGCTAGCTGCTCATACTCCACCCTACAGCAGAATATGATCGCAAGTCCAAAATTAACCAAGTAAATAAAGATGCACAAAATACTAACACCAGATGAACAAAATTGATTATATGACACGTGTTGATCAATCCCTTCTTAAATGGTAGTGAGTTTGAAAGGTTCAGTTTGCTGGCAAAATGTACAATCAGAAAACTTAGGTACAAACATTCAGAAGGAAAAAAACCTTTGGAGAAAACTTCAGTAAAAGCCATCAAACAACCCAAAATTTTCCATCACCATCCATCCATATCACATTTGAGTTGGCTTCATACGTTGGTTTTTCCATTAAAGCCAGTCAAAACCTACTAGTAAAGAATAAATGACATGGCACACTTTACATTGTTTTTTGTCTACCTTTGTCTTTCTTTTCTTGGTGTCTGTGGACTTTGTGTATCAATTTCTTTAGCTTTTTCTCACACCAATTTTGTTTCCCGAAAGAAAATTATTAATCATCCTAAAAATCAGAACATCTGCCAACTCTATTAAATTAGAAAAAATTAATAGAAGGGGTAATTTCACTTAGGCCTCTCAGGTTTACCACTTTGCCACGAAGGCCTACAAATATCAAAACATGCCATACAATGCGCAAAAATTAATATATAGATCATCGTATACCCTCTGTGACAAAATCCATTAAGTGATCTTAAAATGATAAAAATACCATCCTCTCTCTATAAATTTTCAAAGCGTACTACTGCTACTTTCCATCCTTGTCAGACTAGCACAAGCCTGGCAGATCTCATCATTCGTTGCCGCGACGCTGCCTTCACCAGCAGGCCGCATGCACAACCGCAGGCCAGACTCTGCCGCTTGACTCAGATGCAGGGAAGCCCGCATCAAGCTCCCGATGAGCGTCGGGAAAGCTAGCGGCCAACCAAATCCAGAAGAAGAAAATAGAGGTGAAATGGTAAATTAAAAAAATTTTATTTTTATTTTATTTTTTACCATGAATGAATTAATAGTATATATTAGATAAAAAATGTTCTGTTCAAGCTAATTGGATACTTTTCAGAAATGGGACCCCAGCAAACTATAGAATAATATAAAAGAACCTGTCTGTCATAATTGCAAATTTATGGACCTCCATGGCAAAGTAAGTAAACCTCAGGAGCTTAAGTGAAATTACCCCTTAATAGAATTATATAGCCAGATGAAATTCCAAGAAAGCAGGCTATAATATAAAAAATATAATTTTTGAGAATCTATATAATAAATTAGAGACTAAAAGAGGAAAAAACATATATATAAATTTACCAAAATACGAGATATGAACACCAAAAGCTTAAATAAAATGCATTAAAAATAAAGATTGACAACTACTTTTCAAGGAAGAAGATATTCCATATAGATGAATAATTACTTTTATAAAAAATTTTATGATGGTTACGTCAATACAATTGTTTTAAATGTACTTAGCATTCAAAAATAAATAAAAATTGCTCTTACAACTGATATTAGTAAAGTTGAAATTTAGAAAGCCTTAAAAAAATGAAATGAGAAAAATAGTAAAACCGAATAACATTCCAATAAATATTTGAAAATGCACAGGCAATTGGATTTCTTGGCTTACTAAGCTAGTTAATATAATTTTAAACACTAAAATGATGCCTAAGGAATTAAGAAATAGTATATAGATATCTATTTATAAAAAAAAATATGATATATATGATTGTATTGGCTATAGAGTAATTAAATTAATAAATCATACTTTAAAACTTTGAAGGAGATTGACTGCATATAGATTATAATGTGATACCAGAATATCGTAAGACCAATTTGATTTTATGCCAAATCAATCTATTATTGAAGTTATTCATTTGTTAAGATATTTTAAAAAAAAAATTATGAGAAAAAAATTATTATTTGATTTTCATCAATTTTATCATTTTTATTTATGATAAAATCCTAAAAGAAATGTTTTAGAAAGTTCTTAAAAAAAATAAATTTACATTACTTATATTCAAGTTATTAAAGATATGTATAAAAGATTATACTTGTGGTCGAACACAAGAGGATTTGATTAAAGATTTTCTAATTACAATTGAACCACACTAAGGCTCGGATTTTTAAGACCATATATCGTTGTATTGGCTATTGAGGTCCTGACTAGATACATTCAATAAGAGGTGCCCTAGAGTACAAATTTAATCAAGAAAAAATTATTGTATTTGTGCGCACATAATTCTTTGGGATGCATGTGCATTAATGCAGGAAAAGTGCTAGCAAATCAAAGATTGCCTAAGGGTAAAGCTATCAAATGTCACTACATGATGAAGTTGGTATTGCTTAAATTACCTGAGGGGACATTTGTCTAGACCTTGATTTGGTATTTGCAAAACTTTTTGAGGGCATTTTCATCCAAATTATAACTATGTGACGAGAAGGTCGCTTTCCCTAATTTTGTATTGCACAACTTGGTGCAATCCTTGGATTACTCGCAGCCCACAAGTGCCCAACCAAACGAGTGCCTAATCAAGTCAAACTAGCACACAAGATCATCCAGCCACCCGATTTATCTTGATGAATAGCCCAGGTTACTCCAAGGATTAACTAAGCTAATCTTTGATATCTAAGGGATCGTTTAGGGATTATTGGGGAAATTTTCGGAGGATTATCTCTTGATTTCAGCCAGCAGATATGTTAAGCACTAGCCAATCGTGGAGGGAATACATTCTAGTGCATGAGGTAAGGATATGATCCATCGTTGCCACATGGTTTGGGTCAAGATTGCCTTGAAAAAACGTGTGGTTTAAGTCCATTGTCTATCAATATCTGTGTTTCTCTCTTTCCTTTTGTTCATCTCTGCACCCTTCTCTATTTGAACCAATGTTTTATGTTTTCCACTTGTTGAAGTTGTATTTCAAGATCATATCCCGTTTGTTTAGGAGTTTAAAATTAACCTGGTTTAATTTTAACCAGGCATATCACATCACACATAAAATTTAATATTAAAAATTAAATTTATTTCACATCCTACACATATTACTAAAATAATAACTAACTTATATCACATCCCTCACATATTCCAACATAATAACTAACTTTATATCACATCCCTCACATATCCCTGAGGGGACATTTGTCTAGACCTTGATTTGGTATTTGCAAAACTTTTTGAGGGCATTTTCATCCAAATTATAACTATGTGATNGAGGTAAGGATATGATCCATCGTTGCCACATGGTTTGGGTAAGGATTGCCTTGAAAAAACGTGTGGTTTAAGTCCATTGTCTATCAATATCTGTGTTTCTCTCTTTCCTTTTGTTCATCTCTGCACCCTTCTCTATTTGAACCAATGTTTTATGTTTTCCACTTGTTGAAGTTGTATTTCAAGATCATATCCCGTTTATTTAGGAGTTTAAAATTAACCTGGTTTAATTTTAACCAGGCATATCACATCACACATAAAATTTAATATTAAAAATTAAATTTATTTCACATCCTACACATATTACTAAAATAATAACTAACTTATATCACATCCCTCACATATTCCAACATAATAACTAACTTTATATCACATCCCTCACATATCCCAACATAATAACTAACTTTATTTCACATCATTCACAACTTTCAATAAAAAAATATCTCCATCCAAATTTAATTTTAACCTTCTTAAATTTAACCTTACAAACAAACACACCCTTATTGTTATATTTTAGATCTTTTGTTATTATATTCATCATAGTTTCTTTTTCACATATTAGCTAAATTAAAAAGATGCGTATTGGAATGTTCTCCATTAAAGTTTAAAATCATTTTATACTTTGGTTGAATTGAATCAGTGCACAGTCATTCCAGGTTCTAAAATATTATTGAAATTTTCTATTTTCATACACTAGTGTCGTGGTTTAAAGCTCTATTATGATAGATTGACTTACTTACATAATGAATAACTGTGTTGAAATGTGAAAATTGCAATCTGATTGTTTCTTAGATTGATTTCCAGTTGGACGTTATTGTGGAGATCTATGTTTCATTCATCGCATATTATCTAGGTTATCCCATGCATTTGTAGGCACGACATAACCCCCACGTGTTTATAGATTTGGTATTGGAGAAAGTTTCTTCTATTCACTACAAACGATGCTTGCATTATTTTAGGCATGGTTTGCATCTTGCACACATCAACTATGCATCTTGCACTTCACAACCTATAAATGAGATTACCCTAATACAATAATTTCATGAACATGAGGTTGTCTTTCTCCATTCAATTATGATCAAATAATGGAGAAGTCTCTATGGTCTAATAGGATTGACGTATGGATGTGCGCAACTGAAATTCAGTATCCCAAATGACATGGTAAATTCCATCTAGGAGTGGACAGGAGTCCTATAGAGAATATGATTCGTACTCTACTTCGAGAGTGCTAGTAGACACTTATCATGTTACCAGTTTTTCATCCTACTCTTGGAGGACCTTTGGGAGAATTCTAGTGACAAATTTCATGTTTCTTTAATTCCCTATTTTTTGATTGTTTTCCCTTAAAGGTCATTATTGGGTGTTTTAATTTGTTTTGTAAGGTGTCTAGTTAGTGATGAGTCTAATGACAATTCTAAGTGGGAGTAGTTCTGTGTTGTCCTTGATTATGTTTGCAGTATTCTTTCAATCAGTCCATTTGCATAAGTCTATTTTAGTTCATCACTAGACATGGCCCGCATGTACTTGTGACATTAGCTTGCTTATCATTATGAAGAACTAGTGAGCATGCATTACTAGCAACAGATTTGCATGATCTCCTTGCAATATCTATAAGAAGCTAGCTTTAAGTTACGATAAGATTAAGATTATAGTTGATCGGCATCGGAGACTCGTTGAGTAAAGAAGTATTTCGTCATAATGAGAGTACACTCTGAGCTGTTTCTTCCCTGTTTGGCGCGAGGACCAAATTGGTACTAGTTTAAAAATAACAATAATAATAATAAATAATTTTTTTTAATCATTCTACACAAATTTTAATATAAAAAAATATTATTTTACTTCACATTCTCAATAATTTTTAATAAACCTAATTTTAGTCCTCACGCCAAACAGGATCTTTGAGAACTCAAAAGAAGCTAACTGCAACTAAGGAAGGTGAACAATAATGCATACAAGCTGGATCTACCATTGGACGTTGGCATTAACTAGGTATTTAATGTAGCCCCTAGTATAGCGAGCCTTTTCTTGACACCCGACATTCTATCTTCTTCCCTGACTTCATATCCACCAGATTACCTTACTTAGTATAGCCTCCACTCCACACACCAAGCCCAAAGTCCCAAGTGACTCAAACCATTATTCGATCCCATTGATTTGAGTTCTCCACCCGCCCATACCTTAAGTGTCACCCATCTCCTGAGTCCCACGTCTCCACTATCTCGGCATCAAACCCATTATTGCAGAGGTCATACTTGATGAGTAGACACATATTAATACATATTACTACTGATAACAGTATTCATAAGGCCACAAGCATATAGATATGCATTTTCATAACGGGTAGTCCCTACATGACATCTCATGATTTATATAATGTTGCAAGCTGCTATTTAGACTTTTGCAAGATTTCATCACTACTCATTAGAGTCAAAGTTCTTTCCAAATCTGGGAAGCATCAATGACACTAACCATACAGATAGCAACACTACCTTCCTTGTTTGAGCTCAAGTTTAGAGCTCTAGTTATCTAACTTTATCATATACATCTCATTTTACTTTATTTTTTAATCTATTTGAGTTACTATGCGGTGAAAAAAATGTATTTATGTGCCTTTTTATTTTGTTTGCGCGATCATATAGTGAGGGGTTTTATTTGGGTGTACTTCTTTGGAGGGAATATGTATTGCAGGGAGAGGAAGCAATTCAAAGATGCCTTAAAGGAAAATTTGTCAAAGTTGATCAGAGGGTGGTGCTAGTATTGTTTGAATTAAATGAGAGCAAATACATCCAGATCCATTATCAAAAAGTGAAAAAAATACAATCAGATCCATGTAGTGGGAACTGCTGGAGGGCATTTTGGTCAAAATTCTCCCCAAATTGGCTTTACATGATAAGAAGCTCCTCCCCCCGTTTCCTTTTGGCGTGACTTACTGGCTACTGGATTAGCCCATCTAATGGTCCACAAGCACACAGATGGCAATAATCAAGGAAGGGAGCACCCAATCAAGTGGAATCTGATCTGTCGTCGTCTTCAAGTTTAAGACATGATCATGGAGAACGAGTGCCTAACTTAAGTCCATTATCATTGTTATCTGTGTTTCTCTATTTCTCTTCATTAATCTTTATACCATTTGCTATTTTAACCTATTTCTTATGTTTTCTGTCTGTTGAAGTCAAATATCAGGAAAGGATTTTGTTGTTATATTTTGAATCTTTTATTATTAGATTCATCATTATTTATTTTTATATATTGGTCAAATTAAAAGATATGTGCTGGAATGTAATCTATTAAAATTTAAAATCAATACCTAGATTGATTTGAATAGGTGCACAGTTGTTCTAGTTTCTAAAATATTATTGAAAAATTCTCTTTTTTTTGCTCTAGTATCTTATTATAGTGTTATACTGTGATAGAAGGACTTACATATTTAACAAATAACTGTGTATTGAAAAGTGAAAGTTGCAATCTTATGGTTTATTAGGCTTCGCTTGGTAATGGCCTAACATTCATAACTAATTTTATTTAAAATTTATTTTATATCACATCCTACACAAATTTTAATATTAAATAATCACTTTATTTCACATCCAACACAATTTTCAATAAATCAATCAACTTTATTTCACATCCAACACAATTTTAATATAACTCACTTTACTTCATATCATATACATTTTTTAAAAATGACCCAAAAATTCAATCAAATCATTTTTTATCCTATTACCAAACATGGCCTTAGAATACTTTACTATTGGATGTTATAGTGGATATCTATGCTTACAATGATCACATGCTAGCTAGATTATACCATGCATTCATAGGCATGACCTACATCACTTATGTGGCAAGTATGCTACTTACCAGTTACTAACCTAATTTACCAATGTTAGACATTTTTATTTAATCATTTTCTTCTTTCAACGTACTTTAACAATGATTTGGAAAATTTGTGAAAATTTTTTAAAAAATGTGTATGATGTGAAATAGTGTGAGTTATATTAAACACTATATTAGATATAAAATAAAATGATTGTTTAATATTAAAATTTGTGTAGGATGAGATATAAAATATTATTTAATTTTTTTTAAATTTCTCCAACCATACGGTTGGATACCTAAGCATTTCCTTCTTTGAAATCCATAAATGTCACCAAAACTCAATCCTGTTATTGCCCATGGCTCCTCAATCCTCTCCATCCCTTCCTGATCTATGACTATAGGGTGTTGATCCTGCTTGCCCATTTATTTTTGCTCTTTATGAAATTAATCACATATATGACAATTATATGCTATAACATCTGACCTAACACATTATGAAACAGCCGTTTGTTGTGAAAAGAAGCCCTCAAGTGGCTTTACAGATTCGAATGGCTCTACATTCTGACTAACAGTGGTACCGAGTTTTCTTTCCAGGACTTTGATATTCTTGAAGGACAACGGCGTGGACAAGGGTTTCTATCTTTAGCCACAACCTTAATGTATTTACAAACATCAGTTTACCATGAGAATGAATACGAACAAACAAAATAATGCCACTTTTCTTGCAGATGTACTGAGGGAAAATATGTTACTATTATATTAAGTAAGCCATAAGATCAAAGAAACTGATAGGTACTTTCTAAGAACATAAAATGTGGAGTTTGAGCATGTTGATTCCGAATACCAACCAAAAATGAATTCATAAACAAACATGTCTTCATTCTGTATCTAATAATTTCAGAATGAATGAGGGCGAAAAAATCTTCCATCGCACCAGACCAGAACAGAAAGCATTTCAACGTCAAGTCAAGGGGCGGAAACAAGATGAAAAGTTTACAAAGTCGGGTAAAAGAAGCATAAGTAAATTTACAAAGTTGCAAAAGAACAACTTGCAAAGACAGTATGACCGAAGCAGTTTAAAGCTTAAATTTGACCGATGATCTAAAGAAAAAACATGATAAATAAGCCAAAAGCAGTCCACCAAGATCAATTGGTCAGCAAAACTAATTTACAATCTCAACCAGACACTACCAAAAATTAAATAAAACACGACCAAAAACCTAACCAAGATACTGATTATTCAAGAACCGCAATAACCAAACAACAAATGCTATTAATTTACCCGCACTTGTCGCAGAGCGTGGCGAATGTGCCCGATCGCAGCATCCAACCCTTCCTCCACGCTCCCCCCACCGCCGCCGCTCCACCACAACCTGCGTTCATGCATCTCTTCGTGGACATGCCTTCCTCCCCCAAATCTCCCACCGATCAGATCTTCCACCCCACCAAGAGCCAACCCCGCCCGACAGGAACACCAACTCCGAATGCGACCGCTTCTTTACCCTTTCTCTCCAACCTATTACCTTAGCTCGCAGCTCCCACCTCCCCTAGATCCACTCTCGCCTTCAGCTCCAGCCAAGGAAGCCCATCTTCTCGCAGACTTCACTCCAGCTCGCCGGAGCAGCGCCGTACTCTCCGCTTAAGCACGGTGTCGGTATACTGCTTCTCTTCCGTGTCAGCAGCGAGGATCCAAGACTGATGAAGGACAAGAAAAGCGCTACATGCAGCCCAGAAAATTGTCCTCTCACAAAAATAGTAAAGAAAATTAAATTGCAAAAGGGCAAAAAAACAAATTTGTGATGCATGCACGATCTGAGCTCTCTCTCTCTCTCTCTCTCTCCCCTCTGATCGTCTGTTCCAGTGCAAAATGAAATTACATAATGGAATGATAAATAATTATGAGTAAATTGCCTCAGGCTCCCTGAGAACCCTTTGGCATTTCAAACGTGTCCTTGATTTTGAAAATCCTTCGACCAAATTCCAAAAAATAACATTATTAAGCATGTATTTTGATGTTATATTATGTTATCTAGAAAAAAATAATTATTTAATTTAAT
Source organism: Apostasia ramifera (assembly GCA_019297695.1). Taxonomy (NCBI): domain Eukaryota; kingdom Viridiplantae; phylum Streptophyta; class Magnoliopsida; order Asparagales; family Orchidaceae; genus Apostasia; species Apostasia ramifera. The sequence continues at coordinate 346,245 of JAEMOT010003822.1, read as the reverse complement.
AATATTTATAAATAATCTTTTATAAGATTAAAAGATAATATCCAAACGTCATAGCATCTAAATTATATTACATAAAACTAAGATAACGAATCAAATACTTCCTAAATTTTAATTTAATCTTTTATAAATTAAAACATAAAAATACCTCTCCTTTTTCTCTCCTTCGACTGCACGCACATGGCCTACACGCAGGTGGCCACTTCGGCCAAAAGCTCACTTAACCTTCGCCACCTATGCCGTCGTTGCGGTCGCGTGCTCACCAGGTCAACGCCAACGATCGGCGTGGCCACCTACACTCAGGCCACTTACATAGGCGCACGCTGGGCGAGCGTGTGGTCGCCGCGGTGGCCTAGCCTACGCGCACCCAAGTCTCTGCCTGCGCCTATGCCTATGTAGGAGGCCGCGAGTCTTTGCGCTCATAATTTGCTCAACCACAACATTATCAGAGAGAATGAAGAAATATTTTTATCTTTTAATTTCTAAAAGGGCTTGATTGAAACTTAATGTCGGCCTCAAAAATCTGATTAAGAGATTTTGAAAATTGAGGACCTATCTAAAATGCTCAAAGGACCTCAGTGACTCAAAGGCAAAGGAAATCTACTTAATAATTATTCATTTTGTTCCTTATAAAAAACATGTTGGAATTTGATAAATTAACTATGGATCCCTAAGGTGGGAAAATATTTCTTAATTGTCCATTTTTAACAAGTCCTTAGTCCTTAAAAGCAATAATTTGTGATCCAGTTTACAACCTAAAATAATACTTTTACTTGTTTATTAACTAGACAAATTTGAGTTGCATATTATCAAGTTAAATTTTACTTAAAACTATAATCTTAGATTAGCAGTTTTTGAATCACGAGAAAATATTATGTGCATGTCATACCATACGTTGTGAAATATAGATTTTCGCATTACATTTAAAAGCAAATTACTAATAAGCTCTTATAATTTATTTATAATTTTTGAAATCATTCTCTTAAATCTATATTTTACAACTATAAAGTCCTATTAGATATTTCACTTTTATCTTTAGATCATTATTTTAAATTCTAAGTATCTAAATTAAAAATCTTAAAAAATTTAAATTATGAAATAATTACAGAAGCCTATCAGTAATTTAAGATTTTGTGCTATAAATAAATTGAATTGATGAGTTATCTTGAAATCAATAATATTTATAGGTAATAAAACAAATGAGTTAGACTTGAGTTACCAATTTTAGCATATCTATTATTCAACTTGAGTGTAAGTGAAATGCTCATGTTGAGTTTGATATAATTTTAAGTTTTTGACTTAAAACTAATAATTTGTCTTCTTGGTTAAAAGAAAAAAATAATAATTTAAAAAAAATTTAAAAAATTTAAAAAAAAATTTAAAAAAATATATGTGATATGAAATAAAGTGAATTAATTATATTAAAAATTATATTAAATATAAACTAAAA
>JAEMOT010003822.1:324791-336259 GCA_019297695.1 Apostasia ramifera | reverse complement strand
CTACGCGGCCGCCGGCGGGGTCGTGCGGCCGGGTGAGGCCGCCGGAGGCGGCGCGGGGCGGCGTGACTGCCGGATCTGTGGAGATTGGGAGGTAAGGGTATAATGGTAATTTTGTATATTTTTTAATAATAATAAAATAAAAAAAGAACCCAGATGATATTTTTGAAAACCTAAGAACCCCAATGATATAATTTTAAAAAAGTGAATCTGTGTGATAATAATCCTTAAACTCAAGAATCTAGGTGAAATTTACTCTTAAAAATATTAATTTGTTGAATATAAAATTATCTCAAATTAACTCAAGTTATCATCGAAGCAAAAAATTATAATAAATCATTTACCCAGGGTGAGTTATTAACGAGGGTTAGCTAACCCGGGTTAGCTCATCCCACCTCCAATCCAAACAGGCCCTAGATGATCTGCAAGCTCATCGAGCTGTTCTTCGCAGTTCCTTTTGATCCTTCCTTTTGCTGCCATCTCTCGATCCTCCTTGGTTGTCAACCGGCGGTTGCCGCCGTAGGCTTTTCATAGGATAGCGGCATCTGCATCGGAGGCTTTAGAGCCGGATTCCATGGCCTCGCAGGATGAAGAAAAGCCTCCGGCGGCGAGGAAATCCAGGCTGATATTCCGTCTCTTTTCGTTCCTTGTATCTCACAGTAACGTCGTTAGGTTCTCTCACTCTCTCTCTCTCTCTCTTTCTCCCTCCCTCCCTCCCCCTCTCTCTCTCCGTGGTTGTTGGCCCGTTCTTATTAAGTCCTGCGATGGCCCATCACCAGCATTAGACGATTCTTCTTCATTCTACATGCATATATGCTTTGGCTGCTGATATCTGGACTATTCTTCTTTTATGGTGATTAATGTCGCAGTGTAGCATGCCTCATCGCCGGGTGCATCGTCCTCCTCCTGCTTCCAGTTTTGGCTAAGGACACCTATATCTCTGAAAACGCTCTTATGCCAGGTGAACATGGTCTAACGCTTTTGTTATTGAATTTTTTATAACAGCTTGCGTTTTTTCGCAAAGATGGCTGAAAGCCCAATGTTTTACTACCAAAGGCTTTGTTTGTGATACCTAAAGAGAAGGGCTACTGCCCATTAGCTAAGGGCAGCTTTGCTTTAGTCTTAGTGGCAATGCACAGGCTTCTGCCGAATTTCAAAAAACAAAAATAAAGGAGAAGAGCTACAATATTTTGCTATGCATGGAAGGATCATTTATACATTAAAAATATTTGAAAATGGTAGCACCAACTAGCAATGAAGAAACACAAAAATGGTAGACCAATTTTCTGTACATTGATATCTTATGGAGTATGAGTAGGGAGGTCTGGGTGGAGAAATGAAATAAGAGATTTAGGCATATTGGTTACCAACTCTAAAATCTAAGCTAAAAGGAATGGACGGAGGTCATTGATTGGCTTAACTGCAAAATTTAAAGGTGCTCAACTTTCTTCTTCATCAGCGAACAGCAGCAATGATACTCACGTTGAGGACTTTTTCATCAAATAGTGTCCAATATACATTAGTAAGGAGGATTGAATCAGTGAAAAGCAAACTTTTTGTCAATTTTAGCGTAAGAGGGTTTTCCAGCCATACCAACTTAGTTTGACTATGCTCACAGTTTAGGACTGATGTTTGATTCCTTTGGCTGTGATTTTCCTTCATCTTATTTTCATTACATTTATTTTCCTGATTTATTAATCATTTCGAATTTATGCACCTACAAGTTTCTTATACCAAATTTACAGCGTAGCGTTTTTGGGTTTTCCTCCTAAGAGCTGTGAAGCAAATGATTGCATATCTAACTTTTGGTTATATGCATAATAGCCTACATTTAGTCATGCTGCATGATTGTTCATTTCAGATTTATCTAAAGCATTTATGTGCTATTTAAATTTCCTAGATATTATATGAAAGCGATAATCCAAAAATTCAGAAATGTCACATTACAGGAACAGTTCATAGATCACTTTGTGCTTGATTGCATTTTAAACATGGATTCCAGTTTAACAGTCCCATAAACACGTATCTTGGTTATAATAAATGCACTAGTATAAACAACAACAAAGCCTTACTCCCTAATTAATCTTTGACATTCAGCTCTACATGGAGACGTGCTCTTTGTAAGCTCAATTTAAGGTAATTTGTAAAGTGTGATGATCATATCCCAAATTATTTTTGGGATTCTTCTTCCTCTCTTTGATTTCACAACTTGGATCCTCCTACATTTACATTCAGAGAACTATGGATGTTGGACTTGGCCAACTGCTTTAACTGTACCTTCATCATATTACCATCTACAGTTTCGTGCCTACTCTTTTCCTAATAAAATTATTTCTAATGTAGTATATTCTAGTGCGGCCGGCCATTCATTTTAGCTGCTGCAACTCAACTATACTTTCTTATGGATATTTTACTCATTAACTGCTTAACTTGCAAGCTTTATATTGCATTGTTGGTTGGAGATTATAATAACAACAATAGCCAATGCTTTATCCTACTAGGTCTACATGAATCATTTGTTTTCATGGCGCTTTATCAAATAATAAGTCATCAGTTATCTCCAAATATGTGATATTTTTTCTAATAGTTTTTATCTATATTTTATTTGATTTTCCTCTTGCTCTTTTAATGCAAGCAAAATCTAATAATTTAATTCTTCTTACTGAAGCTTTCATCGGCTTATGGTTTATATATCCAAACCATCTGAGTCGACTCCCCTTGAGCTTATCCTCAACTGAGGTTATCCCAATCTTTTTGCGGATATACTCATTTCTCATTCTATATTTTTATGTATATTCACTTATCTATCTTAGCATCATTATATCTGCGACACTTATTTTATTTGTATTTTTACTTTATGGGTCAGCATTCTGCACCATATAATATTGCTAGTTTTACAATTATTTTGTAGAATTTATCTTTAAGTTTAAGTTAATTTTTTTTGTCACGCAACATACTAGAATATTTCTTTACTTTAGTCATCTTGCTTAAATTCTAGTGATAATATTTTCATTTATTTTACTGTTATTTTGTATAATTGATCTAAGGTATTTAAATTGCTTACTCTTCTTGATAACTTAATTATTAATTGTTATTTTGCTAATACAAATGTTTCTATCTTGACTAAATTTGCACTTCATATATTCAATTTTTGATTTGTTAAGATAAAAATCTTGAGATTCTAAGATATTCCTTCATAACTTTAGTTTTATGTTAGAATCTTCTCTAGTCTTTTTAATAAGAAAAATATCATCTACGAAAAGCATATACTAATGTACTATTTTTTGGATATATCTAGTTGGGGCCTTCATAACTAATACAAAAAGATATGAGCTTAAAGTTGAGCCTTGGTGTAGTCCAACTGTAATTGAAAAATCCTCAGCTAAATTATTTTGTGTTCGAACATAAGTAACAATCCCTTTATACATGTATTTGATAACTTTAATATAGGCAATGTAAATTTTTTTCTTTTTTAAAATTTTTCAAATTACTTTCCTTAAAATTTTATCATAAGCCTTTTTCAGATCAATAAAAATCAAATGCAGATTTTCTTTTCTGTTTTAAAATTTTTTCATTAAACTCTTCAACAAATGAGTAGCTTTTATAGTGGATTTGCTAGATATAAAATCAAACTGGTTTTGTAACACCTTAGTATTACAACGTAATCTTTACTCGATTATTCTTTCTCAAAATTTTGAAGTATGATTCATTAATTTAATCTTTACATCGCATTTATTCTTCTAAATAAATACTAATGTACTCTTTCTTCACTCATTTGGCATCCGTTTAATCTTCAAAATCATATTAAATAATATACTAAGCCAATACACTCTTTCATTTCATGTATATTTTCAAATATTTATTGGGGTATCATTCAGTCCAGTTGCCTTTTTACACTTCATCTTCTCTAAAGCTTCCCAAACTTCAGCTTTACTAATACACCGGATGTAGCAGCAATTTTATTCTTTTTGAATGTTAAATTTTGTAAGATCAAATATATTGTCACAATCATCATTGAATTTTTTTTTTAAAAAATCCATTCATCTTTGTTAGATGTCTTATTTCTTGAAAAGTATTTTGTGAGCCTCATCCTTAATACATTTTACTTGAGTTAAGTTTTTATTTTTCTTATCTTTTATCTTAGCAAGTCTATATATGTGTTTTTCTCCTTAGTGTCCACTTTTTTAAATAAATTTGCAAGCGCCATATTTTTTGCAATACAGACTGCTTTCTTGGACTCTAGTTAGGCTATTTTGTATTTTTCCCAATTCTCTTCGTTGTTGCATTTATACTAATTTTTATAATATATTTTCTTCTCGTTAATTTTTTCTTGTATATCTTGTTTCCACTGCCAAGCATTTTTTTTATTAGAAACCTTTCAACTGCACTTTTTGTCATACAAAATTTTTGTCACACTCCATTTTAACATTATAAATTGATTTTGTGATTGACATCAACTTCAAAAATCTTGTTAGATTTGACTTTTGAGGTACTTGATGTCCTTACATAATGGGACTGTTTTCTCATCTAGTTTCACATATTGTCACCTCTTTCTTCAGGTTCAATGAACCTAGAGTGCATGCATTTTGTTTTATTAGTTAGAAGTTAGAGTCGTGGAGGAGTATTGCATGTATTTGGTCAATGAACTTGGATCTGCAGTGAATGGGTTTGTTCAATCCTCTTGGCGTTTTCTGGTATATTCAACTGTCTTCATGTGCAACATTTTCCAGTTTTTAAAGCTTTTAAGTCAGCCAATAACTTTCAAGCATTTCATGATCTTTTAGTGATTGCTAATAAATCAACATTCTAATTTATGTTTTAATATTTATCAAGTTTACATTTAGAGAACTGAGTTTTTGAAGTCAATATCGTATCCTCACTCTATAGGGAAGCATGTATCTAAAGTCAATGTCATATTAGTTATTAGTGGTAATTTGGAGACTCACAATTGTCTACCTTTTTTATGAAACACAATTGTCTACTTTTGATTTTGCGTTTACTTGTCATTTACTTCATTTTATGAGTTATGCATTTATGCATGGATGCATGTAGACGATTTGACGGATGAATGGCTTTAATTTGTGTGTGCATATATGCATTTATGCCTGTGTGAATGGGTCTGGATGTATGTCCATGCATTTTGTGTATGCATGCTGCTTAAAACTGAAAATTTTAGCTTTAATATATGTTCGGCTGGAATTATAGTTTGAATTTTGACACGTACTCATATCCATACACTCACCTACACCACACACGCATTCTTAAGGGAGAAATTTAGGTCAGTTTAAATTAATTTTCGCTCTACCCAAGGGTCAGGAAGATTAAGCTGTGGTTCTATCTACAGGTGCTGCGAAATCTATGTTCTCCAATCAAGATGTACTTGAAGCAAACAATCTCGTTAGAGACATTTATGATCAACGAAGTGTGGAACCCAAATCTGAGACGTATGTATTCTCTCATTTATTTGAATTTTAGTATGGCAGTTCCATTCTATCACTTTCCTTGCCAACAGTAAATTGAAATTGTTAGCTATTTTCTATTAGTCTGCTTTTTTCCATTTTAGGATTTAGTATGCTGCAACTATTGACTTTCTATATATAATTTGCTATTACACTACAATCTGTGCCATTTTTGGTCTTCTCTTGATTATGGAATGTATTTTTTGATTTCTTGCATGCATAGTTTTAAAATGATTGTGAATTCATTTGAGTGTATTGGATATTTTAATTAAGAAGCAGTCTTGCCCTCTGAAGAATGTTGTAACTAACTGGTATATCTTCTCTTGAATTTGGACCAAATCTGTTGAATTATTCCTCACCAGATACATGTATTATAATGCTTGTTCTAATATTTATGTATCCGTGACAGCTATATTGCCAGGTTAATAAGGAAGCGAATGGAAAAGGTGGGTGCTGAGGTTTATCATCACAAGTTCAAATATGACAATATTCAGTTCCATCCTCTGAGCTTCTTCTCTTCCACCACTCACTCTGCCATACTGCAAAATAGTAGTGGTTGTGTTTCAAGTGGTGTTAATTCTATTGGAATCATACGAGCACCACGTGGTGATGGAAAAGAAGCAATTATATTAGTTACTCCTTATAATTCAGAAGACATCAAATTAAATGATGCTTTATCACTAGGCCTTGCTTATGCTGTCTTTTCTCTCATAAGCCGTGCTGTATGGTTGGCAAAAGATATTGTCTGGTTAGCTGCGGATTCACGGCATGGTGAGTATGCAGCAGTTGCCTCTTGGCTTAAAGACTACCATAACCCTGTTTTCTCCAGTGACCCATGGGGAAGTGGTATTGGGTCGTGTTTTGAAACAAATAATTTGCATAAGAAGAATGATAGTTTGTTCGATGAAGTAGCCCATAATGTTTTTAGACGTGCTGGCATTATGTCTGCTGCTCTTGTACTTAAAGTCATGGAGAAGAATGAAAGAAGGGAAAGGGACAGACTTGATTTACTTGCTGAGGCATCAAATGGGCAGATGCCAAACCTTGACCTTATTAATATTGTCCATTTTCTGGCTGCTCATAGGCAAGGGTTGGATGTGAATGTTGGTTCATTTAACTTTATACTTAAATCAGCACTGATCAAGAATCTTGGTAAAGTTTTACAAGGCCTGAGCAAATTGGCTCAAGGCTTAAATCCCACATGGAAATTCGGTGTTAATTCTGGTGATTTTGTCGAGGGCACTGCTACGCTGGCAAGTTCTATGTACTACCAGGTAACTTTTAGGAAATGTTTTCTTTTATTTATTTATCATGTTTGGATCAGAATGATGATTACATATTCTTTTTCATGTTTAGGCACTTGGGGTGCCCACTGGTTCTCATGGTGCTTTCCGTGATTTCCAAATTGATGCTATTACGATGGAGCTCTCTCCCAGGACTTCCTTTAATAATGAGAATGGCATATCTTCCTTTCTTTTGAGAGGTGGCAGGTTTGTGTAGATAATTTAAGGTCCTTGCATCTTTTGTTCCTTTTTAATGTTATACCGTCATTTTCTATCTTGGGAGAGCCTAGTCAAAGCAGATAAGATGACAGTCAACCACAAAATCGTTAGCTAATTATTTATGAGTTTAGCTAAGACCATGACATCAGATCCTTCTACACTTGCTAATAATGGACGAAAGAATAAGGTTGCCATACTCTTATCTGCTAATTAGAATTTCTGAATTAGAGCTCTTTGTTTGAAACGCTCATTTATATGCAGATGTGGTCTGCACCTTTGGCGTCTCATCCGTGTACCTCAAATCAGCACACCTAAAGTACTTTGCATTAACATTAGACTAAACTTATAGTTTGGTTTTATATGTTCAAGTATCTGCAAGATCTCAGCTAGCAGAACATTAATTTCCCAATTCAGTTTGATGTACTTGCTCCAATAAATATAAAATTATATTTGTATTTATACACACATAATTTTATTCATATCTCTTCGCCATCCCGCTGAACCTGCATGGGGAATAACTGATGCAGGTTGATTGAAGGAGTCGTCCGATCAGTGAATAACCTCCTTGAGAAGTTTCACCAGTCTTTTTTTCTGTACTTTTTAACAGCTCCTGATAAGTTCATCTCAGTAGGTGTCTATATGATTGCATTTGCATTGCTTGCTGCTCCTCTGCCCATAGTCGCTGCTGCTCTCTTTTCCAGCACTTCAAAAGCTACAGTCTCCAAGAATTCAGATAAGAAAGTATCTTCGTCTGAGTCGTGGAAGTGGCTCTATTCGGCAAAGGTCGTATTCATTGTTCACTTGTGGGGCCTTATGATCTCCCTACTTCCATACCCCATCTCTCGAGTGCCTCAAACTACTTCGACAAATAACATGCTTGCTTGGATTGTACTGTCTCTTTTCAGTCTTCTAGTTCTCCATTTACTTATGGGTTCCCCCAGATCACACTCTGAACATTGCAATTGGGAACTCCTGAAGTCCGTTAGTATCACCGCTGCTTCCGTAGGCCTCTGTCTAATGTCAATCATTAATTTCTCAACCGCTCAGATAGGAGCCATGCTGCTTGTTCCATTGTGCCTTGTAGTCCGGCCACTTAACAAGCAACCACAGATCTCTTTGTTTCCGAAGGCAGTTTATGGAATCTTCACTCTACTGCTCGTAATGGCAACATTCCCCCCGGTTACACTAATGATACTGAAAGGATTTTTTCATGGATTCAGCAGTGTTAGCATGGGTGATTTCTGGGAATTTGCTGAGTTCTTGTGGGTTTGGAACAGTGCCACCTATTTATATCTGATGCTGGTTCATCTGCCCTGCTGGGTTTTATGCGTGCATATTCTGCTACATCCTTGATGAAGGTTTAGGCCAATTGCTGTAAGCATTACTTGTGGAATTATTCATCTTGTTTCCATTAACAGAGGGATTGTTCGAGTTTTTTTGATGTCTAAACTCTTTCAGTTCTAATTGAAGCTTAGCAAGTCAAATTTTGCGTCCTTCAATATTTGTTCAATTATGCTGCTATTAGATATTAAAGATAATACTGTCCATAATGGGAAGTTACTGGGCAGTTAATGGGTGGTTATCTTTTGCAGTTATTATTTTCCTTACGAAACGATAAGTCCTTTCTTTATATAAGGGAAGTAAGAAAAATCTCTCGGCACTTTTTTTTTTTCTGAAAGAAGACATGATAGGGGATAGACATATCTAGTCATGAAACTAGGACATAATCTGTATTTGTGATTACGTCTATGACGACTGAAGTGATTCTCAAAGTTAAAGGTGGTTCATCATGATCTGTGTCAAAGAGGAAAAGGTATATATATTTATATTTATGTATGTTTTTTTACTACAGTTGCAATGTTATTACTTGTGTTGGTCTGTGAGAATTGTGGTTCATGCTTTGAAAGAAAAGCTGGAAAATGCACTTTTTTTAAAATTGTTGGTTGACCAGCGCTTCTGTCCCGCAAAGTTTGAGAATAATTGTTTTATCGTGCTTGGCATAATTGCCCAGTCATCCATCTCGTATGGAACTTGTAAGTACAAATTTTCCAGTGACAGATAAGCTTTGCATGGAGAGCAGGAAAGGTGATGCATGATATATCTTCAGATGGCACTTGATTGATGATAGAGGTGAATCTCTCAATTTTTGCTTATATATATATATATATATATATATGTATATATCTTTCTGCACTAAAGCTTATGTTTGTGAGCAACTTTTGGAGTTTCTTATCTGTGGTAAGCAAGAAGCAGGCGTTTCTTTTTTCACAGGTTCTTCCATGGCCCGAACTGGAGGAAACTGTCTTCAGTTTGCGTTCTTGAGATTCGTTCACTGACAGAGGACATGCAATCAGGTCTGCTCTTACTTCGTTTTAAAAGGTGCTTGGGCATGAATGTTCTGCCCTGAGTTTAGATCTAAGGATGGTTTGCTAAACTTCTAATAAAGCATTAGTGTTTGGGAGAAGAATTCAAACTAAGATAAAAGCGGGATTAAAAAAAGGGTGATAGAAGCCTTCTGCTAATAATATGAATTACAAGTTTTGAATAGAAAGGTAGGAGGAAGAGAACGGAAGCACAAAGATGTGCAGGCTGTTCACCGTCTTGGAGGATTAGGCCAAGTCCCAGAACTAGGTCAAATCCTACGAGTCGAAGAGCTAGGGAGCCAATTGAAGAGCTGAAGAAAAGGAGGAATTGGGAAGACTGGAGGAGAGAGTTCGAACGTACCCCCCTCCTCTTTGAGGGGCCTTCCTCCTCAGGCTTACATGCCACGATGCGGAGGCATGACCAGGTAAGGCAGCTTTAATTGCTCTTTTAGGAAAAATGACGGATTGGGAGATGCGGTTAAGTCGAAGGGGAGCTGGCTGCCGCATTTAGGTAAGCTGTTTGACTAAACTATTCAACTGAATGGTTCAACTGGGCTACCTGGCCCTAGGTTGGCTTTGTCCCCATATAGATTATTTGAGTAACTTGGGTCAATCGAATAGATCTCCTTAGTAAATCACCTAGATCCAAAATTCGGTTGATCTGTCTTCGAGTAAAATTAATACCTGTCTTGCTATTCTCTAAAAAGATGGGAGGGGTTTAATGCACATCAATTTGCCTTGGGGTTATTTACATGTTAGACACAAACCTGAGACATTATTCATTTATTTAGTTCCCTTGTGCTATCTATGTCAACCAGTGCTATCAAATCTGTAGTGGCTGCAGAGTCTTAGGATGCCCTGGAACACAATTATAGTGAGAAACTAACAAGCACTTGGCTCTTCACTCCTTGCATGAATTCTGATTTAAGCATACATTGGAATCAGTTTTGGGTCAAGGGACTCTTCATCTTCTTTAGCAGAATCATATAGAGGATAATACGAGGGATGGATGTTTAAGTCGATCTTGTTGTCAGTCTTGTCATTTACAACGGCCTCTCTACAGAAATATGACCGACCTCAAATTAGCACATTAGAAAGCGAAAGAGGAAACTAAAAAGTTTTCAAAAATGATCACTAGCTAGCATTGCTTTACATAGAATTTAGTGTAGAAGAGAAATACTTGTAGCTATGGGCGAGCAAAATATCTGAAACTTGAAGATTGCTTGTTTGATGATCGAGTTTGTTCGGAATTGGCTCGAAAATTATTGATTTGCATCATGAGTCAGATGGCCTTACTTGAAGTTTATTTTGAGTTTGATATGACTTGCACGAAATTTGATTCGAGTTGGCTCTGAGAATATTTTGTTTTCTAATGATTTGAAGCTAACCTATTTAGAATGAAATCAATTCAATTTATCAGATGTAAGGAGACATTCCTATTTAGGCTTTTCTAACAATGATATGTTTCTCTATTTAAAAAAAATAACTAGAGTAAATAGCAATTAGGTTTCTATTATTTACAAATATGTGTAAGTAGGTCTCTCAAATATTATGATATGATAATCTGATCATTTAGTTTGAAAAAAATATATAAATAGGTCCTTTTATAATTACATATGTTAAGTTTTTATGACATTTATTTATTTTAAAATATTTTTTTTATTCCCTCCCTTAAAATTACTCATGATGCTTATGCTGTCTTGCCCTAATTCGGATGGAGCAACATCTGGATGCCAATCAGAGACCGCCATGTGTGCAATACAGGTGGGTTCGAGTACACTTGGCGGCCTCTGATTGACATCCGGATGGTGCTTCATCCGGATGTAATAATTTCTCCTAATTTTGGGTTATATTGTCGCCATCTTCTCCGATTGCCTAGATCGGAGGAATCTCCATCCAATCGCAAATTCTCTTCCAATTGGCGGATCATTGATATACTATTTTTACTTACATATTTAATGCTAAAATTTTCATTTTTACTAATAAAAATTTGTAAATATTATAAAAACTTTCTGTGAGCTATATTTATCTTTACAATATATAATATATTTAGGAATTTTGTAAATATTATAAAAATTATCGTCTGTAAGTTGTGGACGACGTTCTAATGGAGTTGTCATATGTATATATATATATATATATATATA
>JAEMOT010003822.1:306267-324585 GCA_019297695.1 Apostasia ramifera | reverse complement strand
TATATATATATATATATATATATATATATTAATATGATATGCAAATAAAATATTAATCAAAGTTGTTAAGATAATAAATAGAAAATAGCTTTTGTAACATTTAAAAGTTTTTAGTGGTCTTGATATAAAGATGAAAAATTTTATTGTCAAAGTTTGTAACTATAATATTTTTTTGGCATAAATGTAATTTCTCATATGAATAGATTGAAAAGTTTCTCACGGCTGTCTGTGTTTCTTGAATTATTTCATCTAGGTCCTCAAATGTCTTTCATTTTTATGTAAGTGTTTTATTTAATTTTCATTTAAAAATATAACATGTCTATAGAATATAAAAGATTTTCATCATAATATATATAAAATTGATATATGAAAAAATTTATTTAAGATAAAAAAAATTATATTAGAGAGATTTCAATTAATAATTAAGTCATCCTAAAAAGTGAGTGATTTAGATGCCTCAAATTAATCATATAAAATAATAATAAAATAAACAATAATGTTATTAATAAAATTTTAAGTATAATAGATTAAGTCGATAGGTGCATCTTGTGTGTTGTATTTGTGCGATAATAAGCCTTGCAGATTTTTAGGATTGTAGTAAGATAGTGATATTATATGATGTTGAGTGATGATTTACAAAATAATAATATACAAATAAAATAAATATCACAGAAATAAAGATGTTAATGTAGATAAATGAGTATAAAAAAATGATAAATAAGTATAATTATTGAATTTTTGATCATATATAAGGATGAAGAAAATGACTAAAAAAAGGCACCACAAATAACTAGAAATAAATTTACATATTTAGAATTAAATGATGAGTTATAATTTAATTGAGTATAATAAAAATAAATGATCCATATTACTGATTCCGATCGGGAGATCAATGCTTCTGGTTATCATTGTACCACTTCAACTATCCCTAGTAAGGGCGTTAATATGGATCGAAGATCGAAAATCGATCGAAAATTAAATCGATTTTAGATCAAATCGAAATTGAATCGATCTAAATGAGCCGACTAACGAGCCAAAAGTTCGGCTCGGTAATAATTTTGAGCCGATTTTGAGCCAGAGTAGGATCCAGCTCGTAATTAGCTCGAATTAAAATATATTATATATTATAATATATATATATATATATATTATAAACCGAGCCGATCTCGAGTCGGATAGATTCGAGTTTACCCGGCTTGAGATCGGCTTAAAAAAATTGAGATTTGATTCATTTTCGAGCCGGTCGAAATTTACTTGAAGTCGATTGAAATTAACTCGAGCCGGCTCAAGTCGAACCCAATCTAGTTCGAGTTGATCGAAATGTAATCAATTTAATTTCGAGCTAGTATTAGCTCGGCTCGAAATCGGATTGATAACCGCCTTAATCCCTGTCATTTGAAATTTAGGGGTTTGCATGAAATCAAAGTTCAATATATAAAATAAATTAAATCTAATTGTTAAATATTTTTACCCAAAAGTCGATTTCTTTTTTTTTGTGTTTTTTTTATGGAACCAAAATTCAATTTCAGAATATTTTTACACTATATAAATCCTCCTCCCTCTGCATCTTCTCTCTCAGTAGAACAAGCACCACAAATGGCGGATCCGGAGATCAACGAAGGCGACAACAGCCCCCCTTCTTCCTCTTCCCTCAAGCTCTTCGGCTCCTGGGCCAGCTCCTTCACCCACCGCGTCCAGCTCGCGCTCAAGCTCAAGAACCTCGACTTCGTCTACGTCGAAGAAGACCTTGCCGAGAAATCCCCCTCCCTCCTCCTCCACAACCCCGTCTTCAAGAAGGTCCCCGTCCTCCTCGCCGGCGGCCGCCCCATCGCCGAATCCCTCATCATCCTCCACTTCCTCGACGAATCGTTCCCGTGGACCTCCCCCCTCCTCCCCGCCGACCCCTATCACCGCGCCGTCGCCCGCTTCTGGGCTCACTTCGCCGACGACCGCCTCTCCCCCGCCGTCGCCGCTGTTTTCGCCTCCTCCGGTGAGACCCAGCTCTCGGCCGTCGGCCGATTCCACGCCGAGCTCCGCCTCATCGAAGCCGAGCTCCGCGGCGGCGCATTCGCCGGCAGCAGATTCTTCGGCGGCGACCGCATCGGCTTCCTCGACATCGTCCTCGGCTGCGGGTCGTACTGGCTGGCGGTGTTTGAGGAGGTCGCCGGGGTAAAGCTGGTGGACGCCGGCGAGTTCCCGAGGTTCCACGCGTGGCTCCGCGAATTCGAGGAGCAGGAGGAGGTGAAAGCTATCATCCCGCCGTTTGATAAGCTTCTCAGCTACGCCGCTGGCCTCCGGCAGTTGCTGCTCGCCGGTGGTGCAGCCGCCTCCGCCGCCGCCGCCGCCGCCGTTGAGAATGGTGATGAGCATTAGGGTTTAATCAGCGACCAATGAGCTTGATCTGGTTAATTAGGGTTATAATGCATTAATTAATTAATTAATAATCTGCGGTGATTATGAGTGCATTAATGATAATATATATATATATTTTTATTTTTTTTTTCTAATGTGAATCCTTGAGCTTCATAGATTTATAATATATTTTTTCTTTTAAGACGTAAATCATTTTTCTTATATAAAGATATTTTTAAAGTACATATTTTTAAAATATGTAAAAATATTTTAAAATTTTTACATATATATTACATAAATTTTTATATATTATATCACATATATTTTCTTAAAAGCTTTAACTATTCTATAATATATAAATTTTAGGGCAAATATGTGCATTCTAATATTAGAAAATTTGTCATATATTTAAATGTCCTCAATAATTTCTATGTTGGAAAAAAATATAAATTATGTCTTTATATGATAATTACTATTACTTAATGATGTTTTTAAATATGTAAAAATATTTTAAAATTTTTACATATATGTCACACAAATTTTTATGTAATATATCACATATATTTTCTTCAAAAAACTAACTACTCTATAGTCTTGATTTTATGAAAAATATGTATGCTCTAATATATATTAGAAAATTTATATGTCATGTATTTAAATGCCTCAATTATTTTTTATGCTCAAGAAATATAAATTTTTTCTTTACATAATAATAATTATTAATATTTAATGATATTTTATAATTTCATTTTGTCATAATATATTTTATTCAAAAGAAAAAGTCGATATGTAAAGAAATATGTGAAAATAAGATGATTTTGTTTCGTGGAATTTATCTTCATATATATATATATGTATTTATGTGTGATTAAGTTATGAATATTCTTGTTGACATGTGATTCAAATCTAATAACTAGCTTAGAGATGTGCTTCGGTTGATTTGAGTTAAATTTTAGCTCGATTATTTTGAGCTCGAATCGATGATCAAGTTAGGTAGGGCACTAACTCTGACCCTAGAGAGAGTGCTCAACCACCACCGGCCCTAACTCCTATGGTCGGGCTTGCAGACATTTTAATTATTTTTTAACAAAAATTTTAGTTAAAAAATGCTCACCAATAATATTTTTAGTAAAGTAAAATTCTCTTAGATTACCAAAAAAATATATTTAAATAACGTAAACTTTAGCATGATATATTATGAAATTGTAAAATTAATTCAAAAATATGATATTTTAAAAAATATTATTATTGTTTTAATGAAAGTCATTTTTTTGATATAATTCATGATCAAAATAGCATGAGATCAAACATATAATAACTTAGAATTAAAATAAATAAAAAGTGATCATCAAGCAATATAATAGAGGAAGAAAATAATTAATGTAAAGAACAGCTCTTAACACACTTTTAGAACTAACGAGCGATGAAAAGTGCATAATAATTAATAAATCATCAAATATCAAAAAGAGAAAGAAATTGTTACACTATATAAATAAATAGTATTGTTTCAATATATATAAAGGCGCATTTTAGGAAAAAATTAAAACTAATGATAAGAACTCTAAAATTAAGCGTATTTGAGTTGGACTAGTCCTAGAATTAGTGGCTCCTGAAAAGTACTTAAGTCATGTAATTTTTTATATTTAAAATGAATAATACTTTACGACAGACTTACATAATGATACAAAAATAGGTCCCTAACTTTTTTTTTTTATCGGAATACCCCCCCCCCCCTCAGTTGATGCCATGATGATTATTTCCAATTATTTTGATTTTTTTTTAAATCATTATTTGTATTTTGATTGTATGTGAGCTGATTTAATTGAACTTTATAAATAGCCATAAATATTGAGAATTTAATAATTTGCATACAATGGGCCTCAACATAAGCAAATTTTCGAATTTTTCATGGTTTAGTAGGACTTTTTTTTGATGTTAAATTATGATTTGAATTTTCTTGAAACTTATTTACAAAAACTTACCTCAAAAAATCATTATTTGCAGCTTTTATTCAAAAATTTGCTCTTGGTGAGAGAATTCCATGCATGGGTTTGGTGACACATTTAAGTACAATGTTGCCTAGCTAGATATTCATATAATTTAAAAGTTAATATTATTTAAATTTTTAGCATCTCTAAATTATTAAGTATTTAATTATATTATAATATTAAAAAGAGTAAATTGCATTTGGGCTGTTAAGATTTGAAAAGTATTATAAATTGGACTCAAATTTTTAAAAACTTCAATTCTCCCTCAGATTGTAGAAATGTTATATTTTTTGTCCATTTTCAAAACAAAACTAATTGCTTTAATTAATTTGAATTATTTACATATTTTAAAGAATTATTACACACTTTTATCCTCACCATTCTTAAAAAATTTAATGAAAATTTAAAATTTAATTTCTCTTACATTTTTTGTACTAAAAATTTAAATTTTAAAAAATATAAATATTAATATTTCAAAATTATATCTTAAAAGGACATAAATTTAACAAATAAAAATAATTTTACATCATACTTATAAAAAATTATCAATTATGTTTTAATTGGGATCAAAATTGCAAAACTTTTGTAGCCTTAAGGACTCAAATTAAAATTTTTAAAAAATCAGGACTAATTTGCAACGCCCTCTCAACCTAAAAGGCCTCGATGCAATATACGCCATTAAAAATATATAATATGTAATATAAAAGTAATTCAATTTTACTTCCCCATATTATAATATCTAAATGTCAACAAAATTTATGTAACATTCAATATTATTTAAACATATTATTAAATTAAATAATAAATGTTTTTAAATAATATAATATTACATTACAATAATATTGAGCCACATGCCATAATGGTTAGATCTCTTTAATATTCAATTAAGTCATGGTTAAAAAAATTTATGCCAAGCTGGTTATTTTATTTTTTTAACTAAAAATTTTAAATTAAATTTTTGGTTTTTTGTGTATCAGAATAAGATTTTTTTTTTTTGAATAATATCAAAATAAGATTTCAATGTACTATATAGCATTATGTTTTTGTAGCTTTCAATTTGATTTATTAAAGATAATCCACTAAAGTTCGACTATAATGTTGATTTAAACTGTTGTATAATCCTATATTTCTAGATAAAGTGAATGTAAAAATATTTAAAGTTCAAAAGATTTTAAATTGATTTATGTTTTTTTTAATCTTTGTACTTGTCAATTTTGGCATTTTACAGTTTCTAAACTAATTTATTTGTTATGATTCTCACTTCAATCAAATTTTAAATGGTACTCAAAAAATTTAAGTAAATGATTGAATACAATTGAATATTATATATGATCTTCTATACGATCAAATAATATTTTATATCTTATTTTATATAAACTTAAATATTAAATAATTATTTTATTTAATATCTAACATAATTTTTAATATAATTATTTCACTTTATTTCATATCATATATATTTTTCAAAAACTTCACAAAAGTTTTTGAAATAGAGCTGAGATAACCACGAGGATCAAGGATTGTAAATACGAGCAAAAATAGAAGGCCACGTTCAAATTTTTTAACAGGCTAAGTCCTCAATTCAAGACTCATATCCAAGTTATAGTAATCTATCTCACGAAAAATTATTAGGTGCGGACGGTGCACCGTTCAAATTTTTTAACAGGCTAAGTCCTCAATTCAAGACTCATATCCAAGTTACAGCAATCTATCTCACGAAAAATTATTAGTTACAGTAATCTATCTCACAATTTAACTCTTCCAACACCTCTTTTGAGCTCTGAACTTTACTTTGCCATCTACAATGCCCACTCTTTCTTCTATTTCTTACAATAGGACGTTCTTTTCGGAGATATTACACGTAGTATTTTCAAACTATTACTCATTGACATCGTGATTTTTCTAAATTGAGCTAGTTTTTATGTAAAAATTCAGCCTCCCTATTATTTCTATTTTGTATTCATATCATCTAATTTATTGGGCATGATTTTACATCAATAATAAGTGATTAATTCAAAAAAAAATTATAGGACTACATCAACATGAAATTAAGTTGACTTAATATTAAAAACTCCAAACATCAAGGACCTAGATATAATCTGTCATACATAATAATATAATACTGTCAAGGCATGAAAAATTAGACAAACTTCACATGCTATTAAAATTTTTAATTTTCCTAAATAGTAATGAAATGGAGAAAATTAAAGGTATAAATATTTGAGTCCTCCATGTCATTATTCAAAATTAGACAGAATTTAGTGCATTGAAAATGACATAAAAATAAAATAAAATTAAATTAAAAAAAAAAGACATAGAGGGTAAAAAGAGGACATATTGTCAAAGATTTGTTGGTCCATGTCTCAATGATTTTATAGTCTTTGGACAATGATAGGACTTGATTTTAGCACTTTATTTAATTCTTGCAGCCTTTTGTCCCTAAACTTGCCTTCCAAGGGATGTCATCACCAAGTTTCTAAAACTCGAAAACTTCGTTTCGATTTGATTCGCAAAATTAAATTAAAAATATCAATTTTAAAGTGCGTCTAATTTAATATTATTTAAATATTTAAATTTTTAGATCATAATATTTAAAAAAAAATTAAAAAATTATTTAAAGATATCATCAAATTAAATAATTATTTTCTCTAAGTAACTGTGACGCTCATAGCAGAAGAGGGCAGAGAGTGATCGCCGGGTGATATCCTAAGAGAAAAATTATTAAAATAAAGTGTGACTCCTAATAGACTTCTAAGCTGAATAATAAGTGAAAAAATGAATCACTCTGCATCGAATAGAGAGGAAAATCTTGAGTTATATAAGTAGGTAATGTGATCTCAAATAGTAGATGTCTTTTTTAGGAAAAAATCGTAAAGCTAATGATAGAAAATTTCATAGTTAAGCATACTTAGGCTGAAGTAGTACTGGGATGGGTGACCTCCTATGAAGTATTCAAGTCACGTAATTTTTTTAAAGTCAAAGTGAATAATATATAATCCAGATAACATTGAAACAAAGGCCTCCTTAATAATTTCAGCATGATATGTATATGCGATGATCTTTAATTTTTAATTTAACAATTTAAGTTTTAAAAAAATTTATTTTAAAAATTTAAGAGTTTCAACCAAAAAATTAAACAGAAAGTTTTAGATTGGTATTACTGAAATAGAAATTAAATTGATGAAACTGATCACTTATGGCAACACATAAAACCATGCTTAACAGCTAGCAAATTTAATTCAGAAATTTTATATTGCATTGATTTTTTTAAGGATATAGTGTATTGAATAAAATAAGATAATAATTTTTACGTAGAAATTCAAGTATCTGAAGGAAAAAAAACACGGCATTGTTTAAGCGGTTTAAATCCACTGATCAAATTTAACTTTTTACAGAGTTTGAGGGTCTCTAAATAGAACTGTAGAATTATCAGCTCATCATAGTTGAATTGCTCTATAGAAGATGTTAGAAAATAGCTGTTCGACTAGGCGTGTTAAAAAGGAGATTACTCCCTGTAAAATCATCAACTTGTCATAGTTGAACTGCTCCGTAGAAGCTATTAGAGAAGAGCTATTAAAGGAGAGCTATTCTACTAGAAATATTAGAAAATGTTCTAATAATTTATATTTGTTACTTCGTTTTTTATGAATAGCTACATTAATATGAATCTCAAATAAATAATAAAAAAAAGATTGTTAATGTAGTTTTTAGAGGTGTTAGATGTAAATATTGAGAGTAAATCATAATAATACATCTATGATTAAGATATGTAACAATTTATTTTTGAGGATTAAATAGTAATAAAGATAAATTTAAAGATAACATGTGTAATTATATACATTTTTTAACTACTTTATACATATTAATTATTATAAAAGATTTCTTCACTTCTTTCTCAAACCACGACAACAATCAAAAAATTAAAATCAGAAAATTTTAAATGCTAAAAATATCAAATTGGAGTTTCTCATGAAATAAATATTCAATTTCGTTTTCGTTTACAATTTGATTAAAAAATAACTAATTTCAAGATAATTTGATCAATTATCCTAACACGCAAAACTTAGTTTAAATTGATGGCAACCCAAATTCTTGAGTTTAAAGCTTTTTAATAAATTATCAAATAATTTTTTTTATTATTAATTTTTTTTAAAATTACTATTATGCCCCTCCCCCTCTCTCTCCTCCCGATCCCCGCGCATGCGCCAGGCCGCACAGTCGGCAGGTCTGACGGTCGCACAACCCGCCAACGGCCGCGCAACTCGTGCATGCGCAGGGTTCAGGAGAGAAGAGAGAAAGGGAGGAGTGTAATGATAATTTAAAAAAAAAATAAAAAAAACTCATAAATTATTAAATTCAAGGACCCAATGTTAATTTTAAAAATCTAAACCTGTGTGTTATTAAACTTAAATGCAAAGACCTAGGTATAATTTACCCTTAATTCAATTACAATCCTGCATAAATAGAAGAGAATATTATATATAAAACCTCAAAGTTTTGTTAATTGGTAAAGGGTTGTCAGAAAAAACAAGACAATCTACCAAAAGGTAAAGTGTTATAAAAAAAAAATCTTGTTAATATATAATAATAAAAATAGACAATTCAAACATATTTTAAGAAATAAAAACCCAAAAAGATAAAACAAACAAAAAATAAAAGTACAAAAGCATATTGTTATTTGAATACTTATTAAACATGATTATTTATTATTTATAACTAATAATTATCACATTTTATATACTATTGTTATTATTGCTTAAAAAAATTTAGAAAGAAAACGAGTTATGTACTCCTAATTGTCAAAACAAGTCCTTTTATTCAATTCTTTTTTTATTTAGCAACTTAGTGCTTACTACCTACTCAATTCCTAGATCAGTAGATTGATGCTTTTATTAGCAGATATTAATAAAGAAAAAAATGCATAAGAAAAAAACAAGTACTACAACATGAATTTTATATGTTTCAGTTTGACGTGTTTTTATATAAATTAGGTTGTATAAATTGAAACTCAAAGAATGTGATTTGTCTATAATCAACTTCTATTTTTGTCACCTTATTGTAAATATGATAACAATTTTTTTATAACTTCTATTTTTGTCACTTTCGAACACGGCAGCTCATGAAAAGACTTACAGAAAGCATAGTAACAATCAAATAGAGTACTTTTGTGACCTATATATACATATATATATATATTATCAATGACCTCCATAATACAAAGGCAATTAAGTAAAGAACACAAGTTTAGTATTAATGGAAGATTTTGGTTACAAACTCATCTGAAGGCAACTAAAAACATGCCTAGATATCAGCCACAAAACAAACAAAGAAGACAAATTACCCCTTCACTAATATCAATCAAGCCACACAGGGTGAGGCAAATTGCCACCCAAAAGAACCAAACATTTACTAAAGCACAGCTCACTACTTTCAGCAATGTAACCATAGAGATACATATCTGCAGAAATTATGATACTTACAACTTAATAATTATGCTGCATCAGAAGACCTATCATTGGGTCCAGCCAGCACAATCTGAAAAAAAAAAAAAATACATATGCATGAGAAACCAAGAACAGGGGAGCAAAAAACAAAAAAGAGATATTTTGGGGATTCAGCAATTACTGTTATTATTATTATTTTAGAAAATAACAGTCAGTGTTTGGTCAATAGAAAAGATTAAAAGCCGGGAGACTTATTGTACTGAAATATAATAGGGTAAAATACACTTCACGTCCATTTTTATGAATTGTTTCATAAGGAACCATTTCATGCTTGACAATTTTGTCCACCATGGTTTTCAAGAAAGAGGCAGGGAGGAAGGGAGAGGAAGAGAGAGAAAGAGTGACGGGGAGTGGCAGGGCTGCAAGAAGGCACAAGGAGAGAGGGGGGGGGGGGGGGGGGGGAAAGAGAGAGAGAGAGAGGCGGTGCTGCAGGAAGATACGAGGGAGGGCGGGGCTGCATGAAGAAACAGAGAGGGGAGTAAGGGAAGAATCAGGGAGAGCAGGCAGATACAAGGAGGGAATAAGGGAAGAATCAGAGAGGGGGAGGGAGGGAGGGTGGTTGCAGGAAGATACAAGGAGGGAGTAAGGGATGAATAAGGGAGGGTGGGAGATTAATCAACTTAAAATAATAAAATGATAGACAAGCTATTTAGATGAACCATACTGAAATATATTAGAAAACTGTGAACGCTGCATAAAATCAACAAAACTGGAGGACTACTTGTCCGCAATGATTCATTAAAGGTATCAGATATAATTTACCCAATAGATTATAAGAAGTATCAGTTTAGTCAAATCTTACATTGCAGTCATAGGCAAATCTCCTTGCGAGCATTATTGCAGCATTCCTTTCTCTTGTGGATTCAAACGCAATAGTGAAGGATAGGCCTTTCTTAGCATGCCAAAAGAGTGATTGAGCAGCAGCGCTACCACCCCCTCTAACCCCGCATAGCTGAGCATTTGCTAGAAACATGAGTAAGATACATAATAACATTATTCAAGTACATGAGAAGATCATGGGTGCACCCATGATGTACAATGGGGATGGGATGAAACAGGAAAGAAGGGGAGGCAATTTTCCTTCTTTCATCGACTTTCTTATAAGTACAAAATAAGAGGGATGTTTAAGGAGGAGCCCAACAATAAGGAAATAATTAAAATTTTGTGAAATTAACTGAAGGAAAAAGAATATAACAAATACATAAAAGAAAATTACTAAACCGCTTTAGTTGACAAAACTATTCAAATAATAAAATTGATATCAGTAATCTCCTTCAATATCCATTGTATCAAGATGATCAGGAGTTCTTCAGTTCCGCCTAGTTTAATTAAAGGTCTATAGTTCAAGAAAATCATAGACCACAACTACCAATTCAAATCATGCAGCGTATGGAAGAAGTCAAAGGTTCATTGCAACTCCTGCAAAACATTAAAAATTAAATAAAATAAACTTAATTGCTCAGGTCATTAACATACTGGTCTATGATATTCCAGGAAAATACATTCACTATCAATTTCAGGAAAACATATTCATTAATGAAATCTTGCAGAAGAAAAATGTTCCAAGTGATAACCTGCATTGATGAGGAATAAAACTCCTTAGCTTTAGTTGTCTTTCCCTTCGAAAGTTTTAGCCTTAGCTTACCCACATGAAAAACATGGAGAGAACTTGAGTGATGATCACTTCCATTCATCTGGAGGACAACAACCTGCAAGGTGAAAAAACACAGTTCAACTGTTGTTACGAGGGCTTCAGCCATCAGATATCGTGAACTTTTCAGTCATCAAACTGGCTGAGGATTCACAACTTCGAAGCAGATGGAAATGGAAAAAACTGGCAAAGAAACCATCTAATAAAAGATATGCCATTAGTTCAAACCAGTAGAATCAAAGATTTATGAAATCACATTAAATGTGAACAATGCGAATTGGTGGGCACAAACCAGGGTTCAAATATTTAATGTGAAGTTGTTACAGATACAAATGACAAATTTTTAGGGAAGAAAATAATTGAGTTCCCTTTCTCACAGTCAAATTCTATAAACTGCAATGAGCAAGAGGTTTCTTGGAATAACTAAAGTGAAAGCATATTTGTGTTACCAGGCCACTGGCTCATGATAAATGCTAAATAAAACGCTCTCAATAACAAGTTTAATTCTGCTTAAAAAAAGTTAAGAGGATGCATGTTTAGAAAAATTTAAATGGATGTCAGAGAATTAGGGGTGTACATTGAAAGGTTAAAATCAAAAAACTGAACAGAACTGGTCAAATTCAATCCGTTTGATTTAATTTAGAATATGTTGGTTTAGTCAATGATTTGATAAATGAATTATGGTTATATGGTTTGAGTTTGGTTTTCAAAACCAAACTGATCAAATCAAATAAAATATCACATACTAGTGGATAATACACATAAATTAGAGGTAGCATTGAAAACACATAAATTAGAGGTAGGATTGATAACTCAATTAAACAAATATTGCATGCTTGCTTTGTATGTAGGCTTTAGCTAGTGTTAGCGCTCATGTGATATAATACTAAAAAAATAGGTGTAACATAGATTAGAATACTCAAATGTATGACAAGTCACATGGGAGTAGACTGTATTAAATGATTTAGAAAAGGTAAGTGCACCACCTATACAAGATGAGGGTGGCAAGCTTATGGTTGTTTAGTCATGCCCCATATATGTCGAGCGATAGAGTCACGAAAATAGAAGAGTGGATGGCCAAAAAAGGCTTGGATATGGTAAGTAAATATGAGTTTGGCTCACTTGGGCTCATAGAGAGAGTTGCTTTCAAATATAGAAAAATGAAGAAGAGAAATCCATTTAACCCAACTAATTTGGGATTGAAGTGTGTTATTCTTGTTCTAGCACTCATGTGCATGACAAGCAGAACATGAAAGAGTCATGGATGAGTGAGATAGAGAACTAATACCGATGAAGAAGAAGAGACCCCTGAACTCATGGATTTCAATTGGCAAAATGATATGAAATTGGAATACCAGGATAAGCCCAGAAGACCCAGGAAAACTAGGTAAACCATAGCCTTTTTTTTTAACATCCAGAGACAGTTAATGTTAGGTATGTTTTAACAACAGTGGAAATAAGAAGCCAGAGGATTAACTATCCTTTCGTGCTGTCTTAGAATAAATCTATGATTAAGTTGTCTGCTGAAAGGAGGACACAAGGTAGCCAATATAAGCAACAGCTACAGTCTTTTGAAAGTCCAAGGGTCATAAGAATAACAGAATTTTTAGTTCAAAAAAAAAACAAGAATTTCGGCTACTAACTCCGGCATCATATAGCTAACTCACAACATTGATATGGAAATCCAGTTGAGGTGCCCTGCATGCATCTACACCAGAACTAAGCTTTCAAGAGAAATGGCTCCAACTTTGGCTAGCAACACTAAAGCTCACCTTAAAAAAAAAACACACCACTAGATGAAAACATCTTGATCAAAAGCTATAACAAGTAAAGAAAGTTGAAGAAAGGGAAATCGTCCTTTAAAAACAGATAACACATGACAAATACTGTACCACGTGCAATACTAGTTATGTTCATAAACCAAGCATAATGTGCATTTAATTTCACAGGTTCGATTACCAAAAACCAGTAATTTACGGATTTAATAGTCCAAAGGCTTCAGAAACAAAGGAACTACCCCCTCAAAAAAAGAAGGTTTGCAAGGCTCTTTTAAAAGGTTGTAAATAGACATAAGCACTATGCGACACCAGAAATCAGGTTCTCATCCATGTATAAAACATTGGCATAATCAAAGCTGCAAGGTTAATAGCTCCATATTGGTTACTCCTTGAGCGCACAGAGGATTAATATGGAATTATGGAAAAATCTTGAAAAGCATATAGGGAAAGAGCCAGTAGAATAAATTAGGATAAATGCATACATTGAACTCTGTTTCATTTTTTCGCACAAGAACCTCCACATAGCTCCCTAGTCCAGCAGCTGTTCAGCAAATAAAAATTAGAAAACTTCTCAGTTTCCAAAGTTAAACTTCCAATACAGAGTTGATAGCAACACATCTGAAATCAGCTAAAAATAACAAGTAATAAATAAAAAAGGCTGCTAACTGCCACTGAGACAGAGAAAAAGGATAGCTTGATGCCAACTTGGTGGGCCGATGATTATTCCGAATGTTGATGAAACTACAGCAATGATTTTAATGTGTCAATTCACAACATAAGTTTAGATTCATCCGCAAATGATCACAAATTTGTTAAGCATTTTGGTATTCTTAATTTCTCATGTTCTTAGTCGATCTTATTCGTTCTTAGCTAGGATACAATCATGGTCAAGTATATTTAATTGTATCTGATGCTCAAAATCAAATACAAAATGAATCTAAATCCATACGCCTCTTCTTATGTAACTATCATATAAATACCAATGACAGTTTGGCCAGCTCAACACCAATTGAGATGGCAAGGATAAGGAGAATAAATAGCCAGGCTGCTTATAGTCTTGTTTGGCAAGAGGAGAAAAAAGTCAAGTAGACTTGGCCAAAAAAAAATTTCTGATGTATACTTCTCAATAATAATTTTTTTTTACTTCACATCATAAACAAATTTCAATATAAAAATGCCATATACAAATTTCAATATAAAAATGCCATATACAAATTTCAATATAGGCATCAATTTATTCCACATCTTACATAATATTCAACACAACAAACTAACTTTATTTTCCATCATACAAGAGTTTCAAGAATGGCTAAAAAACCCACCAATTTTAACTCCAACCAAACTAACCTATAAGCCCTGAAGTTGAAGACCAGGTATTTTCTGGCTGGGCTTGGACAGAGCTCTAGGACTGCCAGGTGCAAATATTGAAAAGTAGTTAAGTATTTCAGTACATAAGTTGTAAATAACATCAGCCTCCCTTCCCCAACCCAACTTCATCTATTCTTAGATCTAAGACCTAAATACCAGTAACAAGCACGATCATAGTCTCAGCATCCTCTCCTATTTTCTACTCTACCACTCTCATATTTTCTACTCTACTATTCAGTAACAATCTCCTTCAGCTATCCTACTGCAAATTCACCAGAAACTTTTCCTGCAGTGCCATCATCTAAAGAATTACCATAACCAGCTAAATTCACGTAAAACGTTTATGATAGAAATTTTGTGGTCTCTTGGACTTTTTCCAGGCCTTCTGGATTCAAGATAGGAATAACATTGAGGCCAGAGCCGCAAAATCGTCTAAGCTCAAGCTTGGTCAAAACCACAGCAAATGCGCTGATTCCAGACCACACAAAAGTTCAGACTGTCGATTGATTATATCACCCATCATCTGGCCATTAATCTAACAAAGAGTCTGATTAAAAAAAATATCTAACAAAAAGTTACCATTTTCAATATCAACAGGAATGAATGAGGATAGTAAGCTGAAATAAATTATTTTGCTTAAGTTGTAATACACGACAATCATTGATAAAGTGCCAAAACAGAAAAACAGACCTAAGAGGTAATTCTAACTAGATAGAACTTAGTCCAGCAACTATGGTTGCTTGCAAAATACTGCTGCTTGAATGTTTATTCCTCAATTCGAGGGGTCTAACAACAGATTTTCTCAATTGAACACAAATAATTCATATATGACATGCAGAGCTATTAACAGCTGAGGGATGAACCAACCAGGATCTATAGGAGCAGTTGTTCTTAAGGCTATTCTCTCGCCCCTTGCAACAAGCTCTGCTTGCAAGAAACGCCCAACATCACATGGCTCTGGAGCGTAAATTGTCTTTGTTGCACCTGCAGATTGTACCATGTAGTAAAAATGGAAATATGGTATGGAGATTGCTTTAGAGGGAAAAAAAAGACTAATAAAAAGGTAAAATGAATGCATTTATGCTGCTATATATGAATTTAAATGGTTGCAAATACAATTGATACAGACAGCCAGTAAATCATTGAGTCCTTAATAATGTTATGTGACTTGGCCACTGCAAGGTGGCACTGCAATCGAGCAGCATTCAAAATGGTAGGCATTGAAACAACTATACAATGTGGGGTTCTTGTTATGTCTAAAGGTGCTGATAATGAGCCAAGTTCGATTTTTTTTTATCTCAAGTCCAAGCGAGTTAGCCCTAAATCAAACTCAAACTTTTTGAATTTTAGTCAAGTTCGATTCGAGTCAATTAAGATTTAATTAATTTTGTGACAATTTTCGATTGAAATCAAGCTTAATTTTTAATCATATTTTCTAATTTAGATATTCATTTTACATACAATGTATATTAAATATAATTTTTCAGTTAAAATTATATGTATTATATATGTACTTATACATTAATTCTTTCAATGTATGCCCCATATAACATATTTATATATATAGAATATCTTAAATCTATATCAAAAAAGCCTAAATATGGCTCATTATATAGATATCGCGTTAATTATAAGTTGAATTGATTTTATTTCGAGCGAATTGGCTTTGAGTTATATGAAAATTGAGTCAAGTTCGAACAGAATAAAACACAAATGAGTTTTGAGTGAGTTTCAAGTTTTAAACATAATGCTCAGCCCTAATTACGTCCAATCAATTAGATAATTAAACATTGATATTAACCTGAAATACAAAAGATATGTCCCTGATAATCATGCCCATGGTCAATTTATGAGATACGCCAAGAAGTAGATGGATTAGGTAGAAAAAGCACCTGAAATCAATTCTTTCTTGCCATCTTCAGGTTGTATACGATACCATTGAATAGAGGAATTTGAAATATGAGCACTGTTTTCTATCCTGGAAATGATTTGCAAACAAGAGCCTAAACATTCAAGACCCTCTAACTCGTAGGAATGGGATTTGTTTCCCTCAAACCTTTTAATCATTTCCAGCTAAAAAAAACAAAGAAAAAGTAATATCAGTAAAAAATTAATACTTTGTGAACTAGTGTATGTAGATTGTCAGATATGTTGCATCATCGAGATATATATATATATATATATATATATATATTTGTTTTTATTATATAAAAAATGGGAGAAAATCATAAAGATATACATGAAATGGAAAGGAAATGGTGCAATCTGTAGACGATAATGAACACTATATCCAAAATGGATGAGTGATAATCATGTATGGCATTGGTAGAAATATTTTTTTGAAAAGAAAATGAAGAATGCAACTGATGGATAACAAGCGTACATCTTCTAAATAACAATCCATCATATGACTAATGCTATGAAGCAAATGGCCTAAACTTAAATCTTCTTTAAACAAATGCAAGAGCAAATCTAAAATAAGGTCAAAGTTAAATCTATCCAACTAGATGTAGAAATACTTTTTTGAAAAGAAAATGAAGAATGCAACTGATGGATAACAAGCGTACATCTTCTAAATAACAATCCATCATATGACTAATGCTATGAAGCAAATGGCCTAAACTTAAATCTTCTTTAAACAAATGCAAGAGCAAATCTAAAATAAGGTCGAACCGTCGAAGTTAAATCTATCCAACTAGATGTAGGCCATACCAGTCATGGTGTGAAAAAGAAGACCTTGGATCACATTGACTATAGATTATTTCATTTGAAAGCTCAATTATAGTTAGAGCGATAGTGTTACTCTTTACGATATAGGTACTTGAAGACATGAAGATCTTTCATAAAAAAATACACGACTAGAAATGCACATAATTGCAACAAATTGCATGTTAAAACACAACAAAAAAATAACAAATTAATAGATGTTTAGATAGAATACAGTTTACAAATAAACTGATCGATTTTAACATTTTTAGGAAGCCAAAAACATAGCTCCCCAAACATTCAGAATAAGGGAAACTAAATTAACCACATCAACCTATGCACAACGTAGAACCATGAGCGAAAAGCATAGTGCCATGAAGAAGAAAAGAAAAAGTGTCTATATGTTCAAGACATGCTGAATGTTGATCGAATTGCAAAAGACTACTTCAAATAGGATAGAGCATAAAACCAAGTGTAAAGGTACAACCTCTTTGTGCAGTTGAATAGCATGCATGGACTTCTCTGCTAGCTGAGTACGCAAAGCTTGAAGTTCATGCTCCATATCCATGACCTACCAAGCATCTCAAGTATTTATCAGAAGTGAAATAAAGCTTGTAGATATGGAAAATCTTTTAAGTGGCATAAAATGCTTTGGAATGTAAAACGAAAATTATTGGATTGCTAACTATCACATGGCAGTTAAAGATGTACAAGACTGCACTATGAAGAAATACCCTGCTTGGTTGATGAAGCATTTTGATGCGTCGAGCCTCTTGAACTTCTTTTCTTAGCTCCTCCAAGTCCTTTAGTTTCAATAACAAACCAAATAACTAAGGGGCCTTATGAATATAGAGAAATAAAATAACTATACAAAAGCAGATACATTAATTGGAAACACATCAAGTCAGCTAAATTTAGATACATGCATACATACATACATACATACATATATATATATATATATATATATA
>JAEMOT010003822.1:281634-296955 GCA_019297695.1 Apostasia ramifera | reverse complement strand
TTTATTATTATTATTGTTATTTTTTAAACTAGTACTATTTTGGTCCTCGCACCAAACAGGGCCAGTTCACCGAATTGCTGCCCTCACTCACAATCGCATGTCGCTCTCCGTGACAACAACTGCATGCCGTGTTAATTTATTTTTTAACAAAAGAATTTGAAATATAATATTTTAAAAACTTATGACCTAAATAAATAAAAATTTAATTCTAGGGGACTTGGATGATATCTATTCTAAATTTTTTAGTAATGCTACAAATCCTCCACTAATGTTCTCAAACATTGAAATCAAATAGACTCAATTTTTTTTTTGTTAGAAAATGAATTTTAAATTTAAAATTATTTATAGAAACTATAAAGCATTTCTCTAAGAGTCCATTTACTTGGATGAACGATTATTTTATTTTACTTTTATTTTTTATAGAATAGATATTTTTATATGTATTTTAGTGGAATAACTATTTCATGAGAATCACTATTTCACATTTTATAGAATAATTATTTTTATTTCTATTTAAAGAATAATTACTTTTTGATTATTCTTTATAGTCAAAACAATTATTCTAAAACTACCCTTATTCACATATATGCACACATATATGTATATATATACGCATTATTATGTATATTTGTAAATATTTATATAAATTATATTCATCTAATTATTTATGTAAAATTAAATTTAATAATAATAAATAACATAAAATTTTATTAAATTATATTTATGAGAATTTTAATACTTTTCTTTTATATTTATTTCTTATTCTATATTCTACTTTATCCAAGTAAATAAAATAATTATTATTTTATTTTCCTTGAAATGATAATTTTATTCTTATAGAATAACAATTTTATTTCAACCTTATTTCATTTTATTAAAAAAAAATATTGTGTTTTTTTTATAATAAATAATTGTATTGTAACTATCAAACAAAAAAGAAATAATTGTATAGTAAGAATCTATCCGATGATTCGTAATGAATTAAACTTGAAGTAAATAGTGCCTGAGATAATAGGGGTGGCAATTTGTGTACCTGGTTAACCTGCCCTAACCTATCACCCTAACTTGCCCCTAATGAGATGGGTATGGGTCCTCAAATTATACCTACGACCCACCCCACCCTGTTATAAAACGAGGTGAGTTTGAATATGACCCAATCATACTCGCCTCGACTCAATACCCGATTATAATTTATTAAAAATAACTTAATTCCATCACTGCCGTTGCATTGCTTGCGGGCTCCCGATCGCGTCATGCGACGCGCTCCCATGGTCTTCTTCACGAAATCCCCGATTGCTCGCCATTGTCGCACTTCGCCGCCACTCATCTCAAAGGGAATAAGGAGGGTGCCGGCTTTGCGTGTGAGCTAGGGACGCTCCTTTCTACCACCAACTTCCCTTTGTCGTGCTCTAACGACATCGTGACAGACCTGCTTACAGTCTATAGCCTTTCCCTGATGCTTACCGCTTCCTTTCTGTGTAGCCGACAACCCCAACATTTTCCACGTCCTTTCCACATTTGATTCAGTGGAGGCGGGGTGGGTTGAGCGGGGGCGGAGAGAGTTCTGGTATTATGTCAAAAAGAGCGAGTTTGGGTAATGAAAAATAAATAGTAGAGTGAGTATCAATTTTATTAAACTTAACTCAAACTTGGTCCGTTGCCATTCTTACAGACAGGTTTAACCTATTTTGCGAAATAGTTCTATTTCCAAGTTTTATTATTAGACAATCTCTTTAGACCTTCTTCATCAAAAAGAAAAAAAAAAATGCTCTTGAGGCCTTGAAGCTCATTTCAAATTTTTTTGCAGCCTGCCTCTAGAAAAAGATATTTATCATATATTATATTATTTTTCAAATACATGATACCTATAATTTACATTTTATGAAAAAAACTCATTGGTTTCTTTTTTTTTGAAAAAAGATATTTTACAGCTTTCACCTTGAAATTTAAAAAAAATAATAACAATTAAATCCCTTAGCTTAAATTTATATAATTTCTAAATTAACCTTTTTATAATTTAAGTTAATGTGCATTCAAATCCTATAATGATAATCAAAGTGCATAATAATAATTTTTTTTTTAATTAATAGATTAATTTAAATATTATTTTTATTTAAAATATTTATTAAAATTTTAAATTAATTAAATTAATATACTACTAAAAAAATATCATTTATTAATATCAAAAGACTTATTTATGCATTAGCTCAAACTAAAAATTCTATTTAATTAATTTAAAATCTGAAAGATTTAAATACATATAAACTCGAATTTAAGAGACTTAATTGCTATTTACCCATTTAAAAAACATGCATACTAGCCTCTTTTCTGCCTATTAGTACTCTCATTAAGCTGTTAGTTCCAGAATTTTGACATGTGATAACCAAATAATCACATATACTTATGGTAAAGATGCACAAATATGCTATCAAAAAAACAAAAAAAATATTATGCACAAATATAATTCATCTAAAATCAAACAAAATTTAAACCGCTTAACGAACGAATTTCAGATTTCTACATCAGGGCTAACACAACCTTATTAAAGGTCTGTTTATTTGTAAGGTTAAATTTAACAAGGTTAAAATTAAATTTAGATAGAAATATTTTTTTATTGAAAGTTATGAATAATGTGAAGTAAAATTAGTTATTATGTTGGGATGTGATATAAAGTTAATTATTGTTGGGATATGTGAGGGATGTGATATAAGTTAGTTATTATTTTAGTAATGTATGTAAGATGTAAAATAAAGTTAATTTTTAATATTAAATTTTATGTGTGATGTAATATGCCTGATTAAAATTACAGTAGGTTAATTTTAAACGGATAAACAAACGAGGCCTTAGAGTTTAGTCTTAAGTGTCTAACAAGCAACATCTTCCACAAACTTAAAATTAAATTAAGGGGGTGTTTGATTCAGTGTTATTTCAATATCAATATTATTTAAATATCATTATTATTCATCAATGAATATTTATTTTATTTAATATTATGATATTAAAAAATATCAATGCTATTCAAATTATTTTTATTTAATTAAAAATTATTGATATTATAATAATAAATTGACGATATTATCTTGAAATATTGCCCTATTTGAAATAACATCTAGATGTCAGCGTGTAATGTCATTTTTTGTAATTAATTATAATATTATTTAAAAATATCATTAAACTAAACAATTATTTTTTAAAGATAACGTAACATAACATAACATTGAAATAATACTGAACCAAACGCTCTCTAAATAATCACATTTTTCATTTCACCTCTGTACCAAAATAATAATTAAATTGCATTAAAAATATCATCATCTGAATTTAACTTTATATTTGCCTGCAAGTCACTAGATACAGTTAATATAGGCATTACTCGCCTAATTTCTTCCCTTCCCTCTCGGCCCTTGCCGACTCCTGGAATAAAGACTAGCAATGGAGGGTGATAATCAGCTTTCGAGAGGCCCGCAAAGGCTTGCAGCACACTTTACATTCTGCTGCACAGCCCAAAACATTGGCCAAAGATATTCTAATTCTGCCAAACAAGCATCACACAATGCTTTTATTCAGTAGTCGTAGAACTTTTTGGGTCGTTTTTTCGAGTTACATAGCATTCTCTAATATACACACGTATAATATATATGTATATATATATTGTATCATCACGAAAATATTATGACAAGATGCTGAGCGACGTTGCACTACAGAATTGTTTCCCTAGCTTTACTCATCATGCTGACAATGCAAGACTGTGACTTATGAAACTCTGGCAAACTCTTCCACCACTTAACAAACGTAGAACCCTCCATTAAAACATCTGGACCCAACCTCCCATCGTTCATCCAACAAACCATCTTCTTCTCCAATTCTACCACCTCTTCTCTGGCACCATCGAATGGTCTATCGACATTAACATCAGCAGAAAGCTCTTCCACCATTGCCCAGAAACAGGACTCCAAGCTCGATCCTGCAGCCGTATGCTCCGATTGCTCGAGCCACCTTTGTATAAATCTATAGCGCTTCGGCCTGCCATTAGCTATGTAAGGTCCTGTGTCTTCATTCTTTGAATGCCTGTAGTAATTGGCAATGTCCAAAGGTTCAACAAGCCTCCTGTAGGCAGTTCCCAGATTTACCCATTGTCGACGACTCTCAAAGGTGTCAGGGAGGTCGAATCGTCGAAGCATTTCGAGGATCTCGTCCCAGAGCCCGGCAAGTTCGAGTCTCTTGACGTTGGCGTTGAAGTCTTTGAGGTCTTTTTGAAGCTTGAAGGTGTCGTAGTAGCCTAAGCCTTTCAGTTCACACGTCGAGCGGTAGTCGTTGAGGATCCTAAGTCCTTCTTGTATCTTGCTATAGTTGGCATCGACCTTTTCTTGGTTCCTTAGTCTTTGCTTCTCGTACTCTCCGGCCGCACGAAGACGCAATCTAGCTTCAACATTCTGGAATGACAGATACAAAGAGTATGAACATTTTACTACAATGATAAGTATAGACATTGAACAAACAAGAAGCAAATTTCACATATTAAATCTAAATACCACAAAAATAAAATCTTGGAAAATTTTGTTAAATATAACAAGAATACATTATTTCGCATTAATTTAAGTCTTCTATGATTGAGTATTATATTATCATGGTAATGTATTGTCCCTATTACATGTATATTAATATTTGTGAAAATAACTAATAATCACCTAGGTAAATTCAACACATAACTACATATTCGTACAGATGTCAATTGTATTAATGTTGAGGTACTTCAAATTCATGTGTTATATATTTGAATAGTAACATTTTGATGTTTAGATAACATGGATATTGTTTTTTTAAACTTTCCTCAAAACATCGCCGTTTGTCTCTTATTAATTGAAAATTGCTGTGGTGCAGCTTGAATCTGGAACTCTCAGATTTTCCGGCTAACTCCTTTCCCATTGGGTTAAAAGAGCACCACAATGTCCTTTTGTTTTTGTTATTTATGTAATTGATTGATCATTATATAGGATTATACTTGAAGCATTGAGGGCTAATGAGCCTTCTAAATGGCAGATCATTCTTTGATAAATCAGTTTTTTCATCTGGAATCATTTTGAAATTCCAAGCATCAAATGGTTAGTAAGCTGATTATTAGGAAAAGCTGTGACAATTTAGGTTAGCATCTGTAGCATCAGCAGCCTAAATGTTGGTTGATCTCAGGAGCTCTCAAAACTAAGAAGCATATCATATTCTAAATGCAAGTTCCACCAGTGTAACTTGAATAATTTGATATAGAAGAAACCATGATGTTCACATCGATATTTAGGTTTGCGGACATGAACGACTTCGATGCAATCCGTTGAGCGTGCAATAAAATTGCAGCTTTCTTATATGTATCAGAATAGTAGGTGTTAATATGGATGTGAGGTGAGACTAGAACGGATACAATAAAATAATGATTGCAATAGGAAGAATATCGAAATAACATATATCAAAAATAGGATTAAGAAGAATAGGCTTAGCGGGTATGGAATCATAGACTAAACAAGTAAATAATATTTTGGTTAATGTACATAGGCCAAATGTAACTACATTAGATGTTCAGAGTTAGCCTCACAATATAGAGTAAACAGGCAAAAAGAATTCTCAGAGCTGATCTAATAATCCAGCTAAAAGCTGATGATGACCAATAGATAGACAATCAATAATATTTTGTTAATAAATTAACCAACTATATTGCAGTATGAAATATAGTCATATTAACTTCAAAAATAGAGTATTCCAAGAAGATAAATAATTAATGGTACTAACATAGTTGTCAAAAACCTCAATAGTAGCATACCATGAAAGCTATCCATTAACTTCTTTAACAAGCACCTCTAAAAGTATGGAAGGTTATCAGAAGAATATAAACTAACAAGTTCGAGGCCTCCAAAAGCTGCCATGAACAACTTCAGTCACAAGGCTGACATGAATATAGAGGTCTGCAAGCATGAATAACATGATGCATTTGGGCTCATGCAATCAATAGGAGATGATAATACTAATCGATAAATTGATATCTTTCTCCATAGCAATTAAGCAAATACTCCTATTATAGAACAAATTATGGTATATATTTTGATCCTTTTTAACATATTGACATGCAACATGAAATCAACGATTAACATCAAAATGGGCCACTTGAAAAATAAAATCAATTGATAGAATCAACACAAAAGTCAATAATCATATGAATAGCAAAACATAATAACTATCCACTATCTTGTTCAACAAGTATCTCTGGAAGCTCATGGCTATTAAAAAAATGAAAAACTTACTAGTTCAAGGTCTTCGAAAGCTGCCACAAGCCCACCACCGCCACACAAATTATTTAAGGACAAAGGAATTGTTTCCAAGCATTCCATCTCAACTACACTTTGGGACAAGTACTCTCGCACTTTTGGTTCATAATGTAGATGCTCCCTTAGACTACTATATGCAACCTCAGTGAGTTCTTGCTCGGGATATGGTTGAAGACAGTAGAAAAACAAGTGCAAGATAGCATCCGAGTTTGTAAAGCTGACAAGTCGCCCATTCCTGGTGCCAAAGACATACTTTCCAAATGGTCTATAAGGAGACAGCTTGACAAACGTAGATAAGGTTCCTAGTAATGAATTAGTGCATCCCATTGACAAACAAGCCCTATGGCTGGAAATTAATAGTGTATTCCTCAATATTGTGCTGTAGAAGAAAGTTATCAGCTGATGGTTTGCAGTTAAATCAAGGTTGAAGTGCAGAGATTTATGGCACAAAATTTGTAGAATGACCTGAAGTTCTTCTTTAAGAGATGCTAACTGGTTTAAGAAAATTCGGGGAACAATATCTAATGGCATCACAAAGTGGATGAAGAGCCGTGACCAACCTTCTCGCTCGAGAGCATGACAGAAAACACCATCTCCGATGAGAGGAGACCCGAAGGTCACACATAACAGACTAAATCCACTGATGTTATAAAATCTTGAACACTGCTCAAGTAGCCAAATTGTAGCCAGAACTGATATCGCACCCCCAAGAGAATGGCCAGTAAAAAATATCTTCTTCGTTTCAGCTATTGCTTTATGAACCTGAATGAATAGAAGTTAAAAAAGAAAAGGAGAGAGAAACAACTTTTGGTCTATCTTTATTCATGTATTGGCTTATTCTTCATTCATTCTAAAAATATAATCTGTGGAATTTTAAATGAATGTATATTGTTTTGAAAGCTTAAGTCAAAGCAGTAGCTGAACCAAAAAGAGTAAATTAAGAGGAACAAAAAGCTCATAGACTTGAATGGTGTGTGCCGTTTTATATCTGTACATAATTTTAAAGAAATTACAGATTTCACACTAAGTTTAAAAAAAATGCTATATTAAATTCTAAATCCTAAGTATTAAAGTTTAAAATTAAAACTTAAAACCATAAATCCAATCCTCTAAATTATTTTAACACTAAAACATGAATCCCAAATCTTAAAAATTAAAAGATAAACTGTCAAAATAAAAATTTTAATTATTATTAATTAAACTTATGTAATCCAATTTAAATTTAATTTAATGATACAAAAGTCTTTATTATGGAGTTATGAATATTACATAATAAGATAAGAACCATTTGAAGATATTTAATAAAATTTTTAGCATTCTTTTTCAAAACTTAGTGTGAAATCTTTAATTTTTTTAGAATTCTGTGAGTCCTTTATGTAAATCCCCTTCTTTAACACAAATTTAAGCTGAATAACAATCAAAAACCCAACATAACTGATAGCCCTAGACCCTTAATACTAACTAGCAGAAAAAAAAAAAAAAAAAAACCAACTTTAACCGAGAATCAGCCCAACCTGACCCTGCCAGACTTAATAACTCCCAACCAAACAGGTACCTCGGCTTGGAGGCTGCCTTCCGCGAGGATTCGTTGGAATGATTGGAGAAAGGCAAGGTTAACCACGGCAGGGAGATCGTTGCCGAGATTCCTGAGAGAAGGGAAAAGGGAAGAGTCGACAGCAGACTCGCCAAACGGGCTGCCGGCGATCCAGTCTCCGGCAGACCAGGAGGTCGGAAAGGCGAATACACAGCACGGGGAGGGGTCGGCGAAGGAGCGGAGGAGGAAGGGGCCCGACGGGGATGAAGAATGCGCCATCATCGAGAGGGCACAGCAGCGCTCCACCATAACCCTTTCCATTAGATTCGAGCTCTGTTTCATCTCCGCCGATCTCGAGCCACCGGTGATCCGCGACTTGACTTTCTCTTCCTCCATTCTGGTGATGAAAATGCTGGTCTATGGCCGGCTGGGGCCACAACAGTCAGACTAAACGGCGACTAGCCATTTACGGCTGATATCGAGTTTGGAACGAATTGGCCGAACTTAAATTCAAATTTCTTCCCTAAAAAAAAATATTTTTTTTTTGAATTATGATTGAGTTTCAGGTCTATTAAAATTAAATTTAATGTTTGATCTTATTTTCATAAATATTCATTGCATATAATTTTTATTATATTTATAATTATATATTATATCTGCACCTATTTATTATTTTTTTCAATATATATTTTATATAATATATATAAATATCTTAAATATATATAAAAAAGTCTGAATATGGGTGACTAAGCTTGTGCATGTTAATTTGATGTATACAAATCTTTTGAGATTTTTTTTTTCATTTTGTAGAAGCACTGGCTACGATAATGTTATGAAAACCTATCGGCCAATGCTCACTGGTCGCCTCTTTGGACAATAATTATACGAGTTCTTAGGAAAATCATGCAACTCATTAATATCTGTTGACGTAGGATGTAGGGGATCCCAAGAAACACCAAAAAAGAAAGAGAGTTTCGGGAGATGGCGGCACGCAAAGAGGTAAGCCTATTAGTGGAGACTTAAGAGGGAGAGAGCAAGAGAGTTCGGGGCATCCAGAAGAGCACATAACAGTTTAAG
Organism: Apostasia ramifera; assembly: GCA_019297695.1. Lineage (NCBI taxonomy): Eukaryota > Viridiplantae > Streptophyta > Magnoliopsida > Asparagales > Orchidaceae > Apostasia > Apostasia ramifera. The sequence goes on along the minus strand of JAEMOT010003822.1, from coordinate 288,033 downwards.
GTAGTTCAAGGAGAAAGTCCCTTACGTCCACCGAGCAGTCAGCGAAGAAGTTTCATTAATGGAAAAAGATAGCCGTGAAGGCTAATACAAAGAGCTTACAAGAGAAAGAGAGAGAGAAGGAGAAAGAGAGAGAGAAGGAGAAAGAGAGAGCTTTTCTTGTTCTCAAGCTCCTGCTTTACAAGAGATGATAGAGAAGGAATTTTGCTCTTCTTGGGGCGAGTCCTCTCTTCTTTTCTGATCTTGTCCGTTCTCCTCCTCTTTGAAACCTGTTCCTTGGTATTTGTAGGCAGCAGATGGTGCAGCTTTATCCTGATTTTTCGGAAGAAAAGGACAAATAAGTCCTGGACCTATGCTGCTTTGTCGGCCACTGGAGGGATCAGAGTCAGCAAAAAATAGAGCTTGACTTTTGGATCTCGGTACTGCTTCTAGGGATTCGTGATGGTTGTAGCACGCGGGTCCTTGATTTGCGTGACTCGAAGAAGCATGCTGCTTTGGAAACGGTGCGGCCAGAGCACGCTGACAGTGATAGGTATAGCTGAAAAACATCGTGCCCAATGTGGTTGAGAGAGCTGTTTGAATAAGGGTCATACAGGATGTTTGAAAGTCTCCAAACCTCACTCACGAGATTTGGGAGGCTCCAAACAGCTTCAAAGATTAATACATGATGTTTCAAGATGGAGCGCCACGTGTATGGCTGTGATGCAGCACTGGAGCCACATGTCAACACTATCTGCGTAGAAAGATCATGCAACTCTATCACTTGAATTTTTTTTTAATTTCTTCGCTGTTTAGAATGATAATCAACAATGAATATATATGTAGGTAAATTGATTAATGCATTGATTGTAGCCGTACATAAAAATACTTAAAATATAACATAAAATCTACCATTTTCTGCAAGTCTATATCCTTCTAGAAACTTTCTCTTTGACAACTCCAGCTTAGCTTGAAATATTGATACTTTTTCAGAAAGCTTTGATTTCTATACTCTTAAAGAGAGAGAATTTGATGATCAATTCATGGTTAGTGCAATTTTTTTTATTTCATAAATGCAAATTGTATGTAACACAGTACCTTCGTATTGATATTTAGGGTTCTAAGCTTAAACCACTACAATAAGATTGGGAATTATTTGCTACCAACAACAAATGGGTCGCACGTTTTGCATCCAATTAAGCTGTGATCACAGATAATGTATTTTATTTAAGCATGAGTGATCACGTTGCGACCTAACTTATGCCATTGCTGGAAAAACGCGCCAGAGTATTTGCGACTATAATTGCAACCACCACTTTTGTTGGTCGCAAATAGTTGCGTCCAACATATGTTGGTCGCAATTTGGACGCCCACGTAGGTTAAAAATGGTATCGACCCGAGCGACGACCGCCCCATTTCTCTTATATATTAATTGATTAGTTATATTAACTATTTGTTTGTCATTTTCACATATAGGCCATGTTTGGTGCGGAGATCAAAATCAAGATTAAAATGATTCTAGTTTAAAAAATAACAATAATAATAATAATTAATTTTTTTTAATCATTTTACACAAATTCTAATATAAAAAAATATTATTTTACTTCATATGCTCAATAATTTTAATAAAAATATTAATTTTATTTCACATTATAGGTCAAAATACATGATTCGAGTATTTTGATCTAGAATGTGAAATAAAAATAATATTTTTATTGAAAGTTATTGAGTATGTCTAGTAAAATAATATTTTTTCATATTAAAATTTATGTACAATAATTAAAAAATTTATTTATTTATTATTATTATTATTATTTAAATTATTATTTTGATCCTCGCCCAGAAATGTATAACAGATGAAGCAACAAGTTATCAATCGTGATCATCACCTCAAAAATTAATACACAAAGTTATGCATCAGCTGCTGCAGCCTTCCCAGTGATTCATGTGCGCTAGAATTCATCTGACTGCAAGAATTAAAGCAATTAATAAGCATTCTAGTTCCTTTATCCTCGTCACCTCGCCGGCGAAACTCCGGTTCTCATTCCCTTCCATGAGCGCCTCCGCCGCCTCGCCGTCGCAGGCGGCCGGAAGCTCCGTGCCGCTGCATCTAGAGCACGGCGAAAGCCGGCAAGTGTAGAGAAGAAGGGAACCTTGACGGCGCCGAAGACATCATCCTTCAATCGTTCCTAATTTTGCCACTGATGCATCTGAAATGAAGAGATTCGCATGAAATGCGCCAGCACCGACGGCTAGCAGTCTTATTCCTTTTCTCTCTCTTGCCCTGTTTCTGTTTGGCCTGAATAAAAATCATATCAAAACAGAACTGATTTAAAAAATAATAAATTTTTTTAAAAATTTTTACATACAGAACATAAAATTTATACAAAATTAAACATTTTACCATCAATTCATAAATATTACCACTATCACATNATTATTTATATAAATTAATTTATTTATAATATTTAATTAATATATTAATAATATAGTTAAAATCAAGGGCAATTTAGAAATGTGAAGTTCACCATAAAAAAATATGGTGTGAAATATGTGAAATACGTAAAATTTAAATGAATATGGTGTGATAGTAGTAATATTTATGAATTGATGGTGAAATGCGTAATTTTGTATAAATTTCATGTCTTGTATATAAAAATCCCATTTTTTTAATTATTTTATATAAATTTTAATATAAAAAAATATTATTTTATTTCACATGCATAATAAATTTTAATAAAAATATTTATTTTATTTCACATATTAAATCAAAATATTTAAATCGACTATTTTAGTCTAAAATATAAAATAAAATTAATATTTTTATTGAAAATTATTAAATATGTGAAATAAAATAATATTTTTTATATTAAAATTTATGTAAAATGATTAAAAAAATTTATCATCATCATTATTATTATTACTGTTATTAGATCAAAATTTGAATTAAATCGGGATTGAGTTAGATTTGATCTATGATCCGTGGCTGATCAATTTTTGAATTAAATTTCAGGTTAACTCGTAATTTATACTGCCTATAATTTAATTTTTTAAATTTTTTTGACTTTATTGAAAAAGGTGAGAATTTTTTGTTATATATTTAAATTTAAATATAATAATGATAATATTAATTAATTCATTGTTTAATATATTATCAAATAATCAACTTTAAATATAATTTTAAAAATAATATATATTTTATATTATTAATTTTTATTAAAAAAATTAATTTTAAAATATCTGATTTAAAGGATTGAAATATAATTTTAAACTATGATTAAAAAAAATATTTAAATAAGAGTGATAATATAAGTAAAAATATTATTAAAAAAATATAATTTTAAAAGAATATTATAAATAAAAAATTCTATAAAATTAATTAAAAATAATTTCAATGTAATCTAGATTAATAAATATATAATCATTTAATAAAATTTATATTATTAAATATAAATAAAAATAATCTTAAATTTTATATTTACTTATTTAATAAAATTATTATTATAAAAATTATTAAAAAATATATAATATTATTAAATATGTAATTAGAGCAGAAAAAAAATGTTGAGTTTAATAAGATAATCAGATCTGGCCATGATCCAACGGTTGACAGGCCTACTTTGAAGGATAAATTACTTCAATAATTCTCACGTTAATTAGGATCGTTATTCAGCCAACTTACTATCACGCTCACGTGACACGTGGCTTGTGGGTCCCGCGAAGAGTTAATATTTCTAACTTCCCATCGGATGACTCTCATGTAAAATCAAAATTTTGAAAATCGGACCGGTTTCAGAACCGATAGACTAAAAGGTTCAAGGTTCAATGGTCGAACCGGGGTCGAACCGGGGTCGAACTGGGATAAAGTAAAAATTAAAAAAACTAATAAAATATAATATAAATATAGTTAAGATATATATTATTCACACATCAACACAATAATTAGACATAAAATAAATATTTAATAATTAAATTTAATAAATAATATCTTATGTCAATAACTCAAAAAATAATTTCAAGCAAATCAAAATAACAATAACCCAACAAAATATTCGCAAATCATAAATTGAGTATAATATTTAGTACATATTAAAAGATCTGAACAAATGTATGCTTTATCAATATTAAAATACTAAATTATTTCATCATTTAATATCACTAAAATTTTAAAATACTAAATTATTTCGAAAAAATGAGGGCTGGAGAGGAGAGTGCGAGGCAAGAGAAATCGCGAGTTTGTGACTGTCGCGCGAGTAGAAGCCGCAGAACTGAGGCTGAGTTAGGGACCCAGAGTTTAAGAAAGTTTTTTTTTTTTAATTTTAAACTGAACCGGTCCAACCGTACTGGTTCACCGGTTGACCGGTTGAACCGCGGTTTAGACCGGTTCTGGCCGGTTTTGAGCGGATCCGATTATAAAGTTAAACCGAACCGGTTGGCTGACCGGTTCACGGTTCTACCGGTTGAACCGGCCGGTCCGGTCCGGTTTTTAAAACCTTGTGTAAAACATCTAAAAAATTTATATGTATTATTTTTTTAATAAAAATTTAGTTGTATTATTGTTGAGGCTAGAATTCAAACAGAGGATCGAAAAAGAAAATTTTTTACTTGAAAAACTGGTTAGGTGGAAAAATTATAGCGTCGTTCGGGCGGCTTTTAAAGATTTCTACTAATGTGAATGCTTCTTTACAGGATTACAGTAATGAGGTGAGAGAGAGAGATGAATAGAGAGAGAGTTAAGCAGAGAATCAAGTAATCAACTGTTTCTCTCTATTACTGTTGACGTAGGATGTAGGGGATCCCAAGGAACACCGAAAAAGAAAGAGAGTTCCAGGAGACGGCAGCGCGCAGAGGGGTAAGCCTGTTAGAAGAGGCTTAAGAAAGAGAGAGCCAGAGAGTTCGGGGCATCCAGAAGAACACACAATAATTTAAAGTGGTTCAGGGAGAAAATCCCCTACGCCACCGAGCGGTCAGCGAAGAAGTTTCACTAATGGAAAGAGGTAGCCGTGAAGGCTAATACAAAAAGCTTACAAGAGAAAGAGAGAGAAAAAAAGAGAAAGAGAGAGCTTTTCTTATTCTCAAGCTCCCGTTGTACAAGAGGTGATAGAGGAGAGATTCTGCTCTTCCTAGGGCGAGTTCTCCTCTTCTGATCTGTTGATCCTGGGTGCTTGATCCTTGGTATTTGTAGGCAGCAAATGATGTAGCTTTATCCTGATTTTTCGGAGAAAAGGAGGTAGACAAGCTCTGGGTTTGCGCCGCTTGTCGGCCACTGGAGGGACCAAAGTCAGTAAAAAGCGCTTGACCTTTGGATCTCGGTACTACTTCTGGGGATTCGTGATGGTTGAAGCATGCAGACCCTTAATTTGCATGTCTGGAAGAAGCATGCTGCATTGGAAATGGTGTGGCCAGAGCACGCTGACAGTGATAGGTATAGCTGAAAAATATCGTGCCCGATATGATTGGGAGAGCTGTTTGAACGAGTTATGCAGGATGTTTGGAAGGCTCCAAACCTCACCCACGAGGTTAGGAGGGCCGAAACCTCACTCACGAGGTTAGGAGGGCCCAAACCTCACTCATGAGGTTAGGAGGGCTCAAATAGCTTCAAAGATTAATGCATGATATTTCAAGATGGAGCACCACGTGTATGGCTGTGATGCAGCGCTGGAGCCACATGTCAACAGTTACAATAAGATTTTATACTTTAATCTGATCTCTGGAGAGTCACTTCAAGGGAACGGACTCTATCTCTAGTGTACATCAGGCTCATGATGTCTGCTAGGCTGGCGCGTCATAGCCTCGGTTGTATGGGTTGTACTGTCCAGGCGGAGGGAAGTCATGCCTCTTGAAAGTGGTATGAAGTCTTGTACTACATGTCGTGTGTGGGCAGTTCGTCATGGGTTCTTTGGCATGGGCTCTTCGACAATAGTCTTTCGCCTGGGGTCCCCTTTTCGACCTTCGTTCTTCGTCGAGCTCCTGTGATGCCGATGCCACGTAGGCCTCTACGTGTAGGCTCCAGATGCGGCGGCGCAGATCCATCAATAATATTATTTGCATAAAGCATAACGATAAAATCTTTTTTTGCTCTTAGCGAGAGCTCAAATTTTCTAAAAATTAAATTTTTCTCTCTTTTTTTTTTTGAAACTACTATGCTACTAATAACTATACAAAAAAATTATTGACAAATGCTCGCAAACTTTTTTGGTCGGTGATTATACTTAGGAAGATCATGCAACTTTGTCGATGTTTCCAGAGGAAGATCGTGCAACTCAACTACTTGAATTCTTCTTTTCCTCTTTGCTGTGTAAAATGAGAATCAATGAATATCGGATGTTTGATTGCATTGATCATTATAATCAAGTAGTTACTAAAAAAAAAAGGAGTTTTTACATACAGTACATGAAATTTACACGAAATTATGCATTTCAT
>JAEMOT010003822.1:263582-281562 GCA_019297695.1 Apostasia ramifera | reverse complement strand
ATTTATATAAATTAATTTATTTATAGTATTTAATTAATATATTAATAATATAGTTAAGTTCAATGCCAATTTAGAAATGTGAAGTTCACCATCAAAGAATATGGAGTGAAATATGTGAAATGCGTAAAATTTAAATGAATATGGTGTGATAGTTGTAATATTTATGAATTGATAGTGAAATGCGTAACTTCGTGTAAATTTCATGTCCTGTATGTAAAAACCCAAAAAAAAAAAAAGATAAAACTCACCGTTCTCTGCAAGTTGATATCCTTCTCGAAGCTTCCTCTTGGACAACTCCAGCTTGGCTTGAATTGATACCTCATCAGAAGACTTTGATTTCTGTACTCAAAAGAGAAAAAAGTTTAATGATCAATTAGCACAAATTAGCTATTATTATTTCATAAATGCAAATTATGTATAACTCAATATTACTTCTACAATGCTGACATCTTGTGTGTCCAGCTTAAATTGGCTATTAGGAGTAGGATGTGGCTTCTTCTGCTGTGCAGTACTTTTTTCTACCCTCATGATCTCTGGCTTCTCTTCTACAACCTGTTCCCTCAATGGTTCTTCCTTCGTTTTCAATTTATGTTCTTCAAAACCCGTCGTTCCTTCACTTGTGCTCTTGCCACAAGAATCTCCGACAGAGAGAATACAATCTGCACAAATTCTACATTGAATACACTTGTGCTTGATTTAATTTGAAGAAATGCGGAAGAATCGAAGGAGAAAGAGTTAAGTTTGTGCTCTTACTTCCATCATCATCCAGGCCGTCGAAAATCTTTATTGCGAGTAAATTTGCACAAAAAGCAAATTACGTCAGGTGATACATAGAATGACGAGCATATCTCAGCATACATATTAAATATTTTACGTTACCTCAGAGAATTGAAAATCGTAGTTCGATAAAAAATTAAATGCCTCTTCTTCCAGTGGCGGAGAAGGTAGGCCTCCATCATCATCATCAACAGAGGGATTAACAGAGTCTGGAGAGCTATCTGCAGCTGCATCACAATAAATTAAAATAAAATAAAATAAATAAACAAAACATTTAAATTAAATTCATCAAGAAATTAATTAAGAGAACTGAAAATCTAGAGAACTACAATTCATTTAATTTCTATCTTATGATTTGAAGCTCTCACCAGTAACTGCAGCAGTTGTTTTAAGCCACTCATCAACTTTCACCTTCCAGCCACTATAAAACCAAAACATGAATAAAAAATATTAACCTTAGTTTAATAAAAAAAATCTTAATTATTTATATATATGTATATATATAAGTATGTATAGTTTTCTTATAATTACTTATAACTACAGTATTTTAGTCTAAAATTTTTTAAAATCCTATTTTTAATCGAAGTAGCGACCTATTAGGTCGACCCAATTAGTGAAAGATTTTTAAACCTATGGGTTAAAGTGTAATTTTAAAATAATATAGGGACCTGCTAATAATTTGCTGAAAAATAAATAATAAAACATTAACTCACTTTATGAGAGCCCGAACTAGCAGGCGGATATCCTTGTTATCATGTTTCCGCCAGGGATTCACTGCCCTTCCAATTTTAGTTTCCTGCATAATTAACATAAAACTTGAGCAAAAAAAAAAAAAAAAAAAAAAAAAAAAAAAAAATAAAAGTTGAGCAAAGGGCACTGTTATATTTATGAAGGACGAGGAATCGAGCTCGAGTCAAGGGTTTGTTTGATATTGTTGAGTTGAGCCGAGAGACATATTTATAGCTCGTGATTTTATTCAGCGAAGTTTGAGTTTGGGTTGAATCAAATATTAATTTTAAATTTTTAAAATATAATAAATAAATTATTTATATAATATTTGTATTTATTATTTTTATAAAAATTGCTACATATTAGTTAAAGTATTTGTATTTTAGCAAGGCATTAAAGAGAAATTTACATGAACGACATCTTGAATATGAAAAGTTATATTTTTTATTATTTAAAATAAAAACTATATATATCATACTAAAATATTATAAAATTATAAATTTTATATTATTTTTTAGTAAAATTACGCTATACTCCAAATCTTAAATCCTAAAATTATAATTTATTATAAAAAACAATAGTTCTTGTTTTCTAAATTACTTTAATATTAAAAATTAAATCTAGTGAGATGAAGATTTATATTATGGACTTGTGAATTATATATAATAGATATAATTCATGAAAATACATCAGTAATTTAACTTATAATTTTTTTCAAAAAAATCATGTAAAATATGTAATTTTATAAAATTTTAGTGTGATATATATAATATTTTATTTTTAATAATAAAATAAATAATTTTTTGTATTTAAAATATGCTCAATGTAAATGCCCCATTTGAAATCTAATTAATATTGGCCGACTAATTTTGTTTTCAAAAAATTCTCAATTCATTGGTGGGACTCGAGAAACTTCAAAGTGGAATGCTATTTAAGTCGAGCCAGCTCAAACTCAAAAAAAATCGAGCTACAATCCGAGCTCTCAAAGAACTGAGTTTGAGCTGTGACTCAACCCGAAGTCAGATCATTCACCTCAAGAATTTCTACAGAAAGTTGCATCAGCTGCAGCCTCCTCAGTGATTCACGCAAGACTTCATCTGACTGCAAGAATTAAAGCAATCAGTAAACGTTCTCATGCATGCATCGCCGCTAACAAAAACGAACACCATGCACCTAATAATTAATTTATCTCAATATATAAATTAGCAGATGCAGATCAGTACCACGTAGTCTTTCTTCTTGCTAATGGCCTCCTTTATCCTCATCACCTCGCCGGTGATACTCTGGCTCTCCTCTCTCATTAGCGCCTCCGCTGCCTCGCCATCGCCGGCCGCCGAAAGCCCAATGCCATCGCAGAGAAGGGAACCGGCCGGCGCAGAAGACATGATCACTTCAGTTCGTTCCTTTTGCCTATGAAGCTGACGCAGAGAGAAGAAATGAAACGAAGAGATTTGAATAAAATGCAGGGCTTGACTGCAGTCAGCCTTCTTCCTTCTCTCTCGCGCACTCTCTCTATCTCCTTTCTCTCTCTCTCACACTCCCTTCACTTAAGTAGAGAAGGCGGTCGGTTATTCTGTTACTTCATGTAACAGAAGGGCCAGGTGTCTCCCTCTCCTTCATTTGCGGAAGATTTTATTAAAAAATAACAAATTTTATCCCTCACTGGATAATTATTTCATCAACAACGACCAACAGTTATTTATTTCTAACTCTCATTATGCATCCCTCTTCGTCAACAAAAAAATAAAAAAAAATCCGTTAACTCTAAAAGTAAAAGAAAAAATAAAAAAAATAAAAAAAAAACTCATGCATCCGTTAAATCAAAAGTAAAAAAAAAGGATTATTTTTTATAATATTTTTAGTAGTATTATGTTATAATAAGGTTTAAGGTATTTGAGTAGTATTTGGCAGCCCGATTTCATTTTATCACACATGTTACAATTTGGTTGACAAATGCTATAGTTCAGTATTAATTAATTAGATTAATTGTTAATATATTATTAACAAATAAAATATTAAAGGAATAATTACTTACATGCCACACAATTTAGTTTTATTTATGTCTTATCCATCCATTCTTAATTAATTATACTATGCACACTCAAAACATTATAAAATCTTACATACATATATTTGAGTTAAAACTTAATTAAAATCTATTTGAAAAAAAAAATATTCTGTTAGTAAATTATTAAAATTATATTTTTACTCTTAATGGTATATATTTTTCTCTTCCTCAATACCACACTAAAGTGCTGATTTATCCTAAAATCAATTCACGTCGCGGATATCTTCTTCCTTTGCCGCCACTCAAACTTTAAGGTTTTAGGATTTTCACTCAAAATATATTTAAATATCTTTAAAAAATATGATGAACGTCGGCTCAGATTTTTTGTAATTTAATTATAGTTAGGTTATTGAAAAATTATAATTACTCATTATAATAGAAATAAGTTAAAATGTGTGTATGTAAGATTTTATAATGTTTTGACTTTTGATTGTGCATAGCGTAATTAATTAAGAATGGATGGGTAAGACATAAATAAAACTAAATTGTGTGGCATGTAGGTTATAATTATCCGAATATTAAATTGATACAAAAATGAAATTACTCGATCTAAAGAGCTATTGGGTAACATGATAATGAGCCAATGCATCAAATAAACATCGGCTATAATTTGACATCAAAGTACATAAACTTTAGATGTGACTCGCTCAAACTTAACTTGAAGCAAACCCAATTAAACTAAGCATATATATAGGATAGCACGTAGGTTAATTAGATGAAGATTTCAAAACTTGACTTCGATTTTTGTTTCAGTCACAACATAAAAGTATCGGCTTCGACAGTATCAATAGTTTCGGTAGTTTTGCTATCGGTCCTTTCTATAAATTATTTAAATTTTATAAACTTAAATTAAATTTATTAAAGATAATTATTGAATATTAATTCTTTTTGGAGAAAAATGAGTTTCAGTAGTTTCGACAAAGTTTCGGTCAGGTTTCGATAGTTTCGGCCGAAATTGCCAAAACTACTGCAGAAACTCAGTAGCTTTTTCGAATTGATTTTGATTGAAATCAATACAGAACTGCTAAGTTTTGTTAATTTCGGTTGAGTTTTAATTAAAACCATGGGTCAGATGTTAATTGATGAATGAATGATTGCAATATACATTCAATAATTATGAGTAAATTGTAGGACCAATTAATAATTTACCAAAAAAAAACTTTGACTGAGAATTAAAAAATTCTTTGGCAATCATACAATGTAAATAGGTAGAGTTGCTGTTAATGTAAAAATAAAATTTAATGAATAATTTACTTATTTATCTTTTTAATGAAATTTCTCACTATTCAAATTAAATATTGTGAACAACCTTGTCATAATAATAAAATGTTCATGAAAAGTTGAGATTAAAAATCAATGTATGGTTAATTTTGAAGTTAACTGTGAATACATAGGTAGTCGATGAAGTTCGATGGCAATAATTATGAGATTTTTTATTTAAAAAATTAATACATACTATAATAAATTTATGAGATAATTACCTACATGCCATACAATTTAGTTTTATTTATGCCTTACTCATCCATTCTTAGTTAATTATGCTATGCACACTCAAAACATTACAAAATCTTACATACACACATTTGAGTTAAAAGTTAATCAAAATTTATTTGAAAAAAAAATATTATGTTAGTAAATCATTAAAATTATATTTTTATTTTTAATGATACATATTTATTCTCTTCCTCAATACCACACTAAAGCGTTGATTTGTCCTAAAATCAATTCACATCGCGAATGTCTCCTTCCTTAGCCGCTACCTAAACATTAAGATTTTACGATTTTCACTCAAAATATATTTAAATATCTTTAAAATAATATGATGAACGGCCCAGATTTTTTGTAATCTAACTATAATTAGGTTATTGAAAAATTATAATTACTCATTATAATAGAAATAAGTTAAAATATGTGTATGTAAGATTTTATAATATTTTGAGTGTGCAGAGCGTAATTAACTAAGAATGAATGAGTAAGGAATAAATAAAATTAAATTGTGTAGTATGTAGGTAATTATTCTTAAATTTATTACTTTATATATTATATATTCACATATAAGAAATTACATCTTTCACTGTAGACAGTACGTAAAAATTACCTCGATATCATAATATTATAGAGTGTCTTATAATATTTTAGTTATTTATAATATACATATATAGTTTACAGTAAATTTATGATATATCAAATAACATATTTATTGTGATATATAGATAAATGTTTGTATGTTTTTTTGATAGAAAAGATTGGCATGTTAATTTATCAGATATGTATAATAAAATTATAAATATAAAATTAAAAATAAAATATTAAATATAGAGAAATTGATAAATATAAAATTAAATTATAAAAATAATATGTAGAAATAAAATTAATTATAAAGATAATCTGGGGAAATTATCAAGGTATATAGTTACCACATATCCTTTTTTCTATTCAAAATTATAAAGATATATAAATATAAAATAAAAAAGGAGTTTTTACATACTGGACATGCNNNNATGCATAAAATTTAAATGAATATGGTGTGATAGTGGTAATATTTACGAATTGATGGTGAAATATATAATTTTGTGTAAATTTCACGTCCTGTATGTAAAAATCTCATAAAAAAATTAGATTTTAATGTAGATATGATGGATATAAAAAATCATATAAATATTCTTTGTAGTGAAAAATTAATTGATCCATCTTTCGTACAGTCAGATTCCATAAAATTACGCAAGTAAAAAAAATTCCATAAGAATATCATAGTTAAGTTAGGACAAAAAAAATTAAAGGGTAAATTACATCCAGGCTCCTGACATTAGAATGATATTGCAAATAATTTATAATTTTTAAAAATTTCGATTTGAGTCTTTAAGATTATAAAAATATTATTATTTGATCCTATTTAAGATATAATTATTAATTTTTTATCATAATATCTTAAAATTATTTTTAATCGTAAATTTTATGATTTTTTAATATAATTTTAAAATCTTGATGTTTATATTTTATTAGTTTGAATTTTTAAAATGAAAAAATCAAGACATAAGAAAATTATATTTTAAATTTTTATAAACTTTTAAAAAACGGTGAGAATAGAAAAGCATAATGATCGTTTAAAATGTATAATATTATAAACAATTAAAACTAATGATCAAATTTCACATTTTTTTAAAAAAAATTTAGCAAACAAAAAAAGTTTCTAAAAGATAAACTACTGCAGCATTTTTACAATCTTAAGAATCAAAATTAAAATTTATTAAAAGTACTCGATACTAATTTACATGATCTCTCGACCTCACAACGCAATTTATCTAAAATTAAATCCCTATCGTCCGGCCACATGTGCAACAAGGTTCCTACATCTTTAAAATAAACTAATTTGGTCCGAAGTTTACTAACATATACAAGCTGGTCTATTTCACTTAGTGGACAGTAAAAGTTAGCGGATTACTATTATACTTGTAATTAATCTTTCTATTTTATCCTTTCACATTTTGGGCTTATTTGGTTTGAGTTTTTTTTTTAGTAAAGAAAAAAATATATTTATTTTTTAAATTTAATGAGAGAGAAATTTTTTTTAATATTAAAAAGTGTGTAAAATATAAATTATTTTAAATTCTAATATTTGTATTTATATTAAATATGAAATAAAATTAATTTTTATAATTGAAATTTATGTTAAGCAAAAAAAATAATTTCAACTAAATGAGGCCTTTATGTGCAAATAGGTAGCCAAATCCCTAGCATTTGTTCCACGCTAAAGAGAAGAGGCTATCAAATTCTTACAGTCAATCATCGATAACCTCATTGATGAGAGCAGCGGCGTGTCGATCGTAATTGCTGAAGAATAAGTTGCAAAGTTCTGTTTGGCAATAGGCTAAAAATTATGACTAAAATTAGTTATGTTCAAAATCTTAAATTTATTTTAAAAAAATTTTAAAAATTATTTTATATCTCATTCCACATAAATTTCAATATTAAACAATCACTTTATTTCACATCTAATACATTTTTTAATAAATTAATTAATTTTATTTCACATTTTATATAATTTTTAATATAATTAACTGATTTTATTTCATATTATATATATTTTTTAAAAATAATTAAAAATTCTAATCAAATTTTATTTTATTTTTTATTACCAAACAGATAGAGATGAACTTTACTTTTTTTGTTGGGTACAAGCTGATCACTGCTTCTATCTGACATGAAGCAAAAATTAGAGTTTTTTAAAATTATTTTGAATTTATTTATACATAAAATATGAAAGAATAAAATTTTAAAAAAATAATCATGAGTGTAATAGTAATCTGATAATTTTTACCATCTATTCAGTGAAATGGACCAACTTGCACATTTTAGTTAATTTGTTAACTAAGTTGGTTAATTTTTAAACAATAAAGACTTACTTGAATATATGGCCAAAGAGTAGAGACCTACTTAAAATTTACCCAAACTAAAAAATATCATATAGGAATCTACTTGAAATTTAATGCAAGGATCAAAATAGTACTAGTTTAAATAAATTTTTTTAATCATTTTATATAAATTTTAATATAAAAAAATATTATTTTACTTCACATGCTCAATAATTTTTAATAAAAATTTTAATTTTATTTCACATTCTAGATCAAAATACTCGATTTAAATATTTTAATCTAGAATGTAAAATAAAGTTGATATTTTTATTAAAAATTATTGAGTGTGAAGTAAAATAATATATTTTTTTATTAAAATTTATTTAAAATAATTTAAAAAATTATTTATTATTATTATTATTATTTTTTAAACTAATATCATTTTGCGCCTCGCGTCATCCTAAATAGCCCTAATACTGTTCCAGCCGGCGAAGACTCGCCTGCCTCCGCCGCGTTCGATCCAGCCGCTACCTCTGATCCCTGCTGCCGTTGATCATTCCTACCTGTGGTCCGCCGCCTCGTCCTTGCCTGTGACTGCGTACGCTGCCGCTGCTGGCTTTGATCTTGGACACATACTATCTCCTTGCTCATGGACGTCGCTGCGGGAGCTCCCCCTTTTCACTGCACTGATACCATTCAACACATTGTTGCAAGGTGACTCATACGGTATTGAATCTGTTAATATTTACAATAGCTTTCTATGTTTGTTACGTGAATTTTAAATGCAGATCTGTAGCAAGTGATGCTCTACGTAAGATTAGCCATCTGTAACTTGCATCGCTTTGTAATATGAACTTTGGGAGACCACACACGAAAAGCTAGCTCACGCAACACTCTTAGGTAAATCCCATATCAGTAAAGTACAAGAGAGATACTAAGTATATATGAGAATTCACGTTTACCCTGCAAATGCGTTTTAAAATTGTGTGACTCAGTGGGCCAAATGGACAATATGTATGGTGGGCTCAGCTATTAAATTTCAGCGAGGATACTAAGTTCCAAAAATTGGGGTTTGTGACACCCAATAGGGATATAAACATCCTTAGGCAAGTCATACATTGGAACAAGCACAAGAGAAATTTGGGTCTAAGAATCATGAATGGGACATAGGAAAACATGAATACAACACGACATGTCGACATCACACAACAATAGTATAATTTCTCAAATTACAAAACACGAACATGACAAGATATGTTAAATAATATAACAGATATTTATGTGATTATATAGTTTTATTATAGTTTTCATTTAATATTATAGAATTGCCTAGAAACCATAGAGGTGATAAGGGAACACAGGCACATGGGGGCATGGTACAATACGACACTTTGGGATGTAAAAAAGTGTCTATTCTTCCTTGTGTCTCCATGTGCTGGTACGAGAACATACTCTTACCTCATAGATGCATCTCAAAATTGTGAGTCGAAGTTGGCCAAAGTGAATAATATTTATGGTGGGTCGGGCTGTTAAAGCTAATAATATTTATGGCGAGCTAGGTTGTTAGAGAGAGCCTAAAGTCCATATAAATTCCCCATTAGAATCCCATTCTTCTAATATGGGATTGAAGTCCTATACCTTGCAATTGGATCATAACATTTTATCACGCTCAGCAATCTTGGCGTCCATGTCGGCTGGCTTTGCAGCAGGCTAGCAGCTCTTACTATCTCTGAGAGAACACTACAATAATGGCATACCATCGGTGCTTCTCCCTTGCAATTCAGAGGCGTAGTGGACAACTATATAATAATGGATACAATCCTTGAGAAAATCACACCCTAAAAGCTAGCTCATGAGTGTAGAAATCTCAAGGTTCATATAAACCCCACGTTAGGATCTCATACTTTTAATGTGAGGCTCAAGTCTCGTACCTTGCAATTAGATCATAGCATTGGGAGATTTATTTTCTTTCATTTGACAATTTAATTTTTTGTAGCCCATTATACTACTCTTGATTGTATTAGCAGCTAAAGGAGTACCCTCTAGGTTTATCTCACCGAACATAAAAAATGAGATTGATGAAACCACTGAGTTCTGGTTGTGTATCCTCAATAAGAAAACTTGCTCGGTGGCTTACTTGTCATAATAGCGCAACCCACCATAGATATTATCCTCTTTGGTTCACTGGGTCTCATGGTTTTAAAATGCGTCTATTGGGTTAAGGGTGTGTTTATATATATATATATCTATGTATATATATATATATATCCAGCATTTATCTCATGTTTTGTCAATGTAGGATTTACCTAGGGTGTTATCCACTTGCATGTCACATATACTCCCTCTTTCGAGATGTTAAGGCTTGCCCCACCACCATCATCCAAGAGGCAATGTGAGGTGGCTTTTATGCCATATGTAATAGCCTATAAGCCTAGTCTTCTATAGATATTATCCATTTTGGCCCACCAGGCCTTACGGTTTTAAAACGCATCTACAAAGATAAGAGTGTGTTCTTATAGATATCTAACACTTCTCTCGTATTTTGTTGATATGAGATTTGTTTAAAGGTGTCATCCCTCTTGGATGTCACACTTCCACCAATACTCCAAGCATCCCTTCATTCACTTAGGTCGGAAAACATCGACCATTATAATCCACGAAAGTTTTCGGGTTGTATGCAACAGAAGTGATCCTGCCCATCCATGACTATAAGGCCCTAATAAGCTGCCACAAGTATGATTTGTCTACACCCATGACTATACGATGCTGCATGATTCATGACAGCGAAGCACACAACCGAATGTGGAGCTTGTGCCTTGGTGCATATGCGATATAAGATTATTAACTCACTAAATGGATGAAATTCAAACTAATTATGCAGTTAAGTATGAACAATAAAGATAATGAATTACAAGAGGAAAATATTCCAAGTTAGCTTCAAATTCATTATCCTACAGACTCATAATTGTCATGGACTTTTCTGAGGCCTATAATAATGGTCTACATAAATTTATCAAACTAGTGCAAGTAAGATGAGAGTTACCAAGTCCTTAAGAATATCAACTTTCATACTTATTGCACCTGAACAAACTAAAGCATAGAAACCAGATTAGGACTCAGCCAAATCATCAAAGCTTCCCAACCACAGATTGGACAAAGTATGGCCAACAGATTTTATCTAGCTAGGGTTTTGTGAAGTAGAAATTAAGCAATTAGGAGTATAACATTCAGTTCAAGTGGAGTTCATGGAGGACATAATTAAGATCAATTAAAAGCAGAATGTATCACAAATATCCTTCCATTATAGAATATTGAACTAAAACTTGGTCAATAATCAACTTTCAATTTGGTTTGAGAGCAGAAAACATAACAATGAAGTTTCACTTCAGTCTAGAAAGGTGGGACTAGGAGCAAAATGCAGCATAACAAATAGAGTAATGGAACAGCAAGAGGGAAAATGAAGAGCAGAAAATATAACAAAGCAAACAGAAATTCTAATCTCTTAAGATCTCAAGCACTAATGGGAAAACCTGCCCTCTACGTTCTCGGTACCAAATCAGCGCCACTTGCGCAGATCTGCTCCAAACTAAAAAAGATCTCTTTTCCTCCAAGCTCACATGGTAAAAATCACCCCACCATTATACTCACTTTGGGATTTTATAGGGATGACGAAGAAGTTCACGTGTGGTTGGTGAAGCTCCTTACTGCTCTTGCAGAAAAAGCAGTCATTCACCCATTGCGGAGGAAGTGGTGGACAAGCCATATGCAAGTGTGAGCAAGATTGGCATTGGGGCGAGCAGTTGCGAGGGCCTGCCGCTGGTTTAGCTAGGCATGGAGGAGACCTGATTGGTTTTAGGGTTGGCTGAGTTATAGGAATTAAGTGGAAAAACTGTAGCTTGGTCCCTTCATTTCTACATCTTCACGAATCAACTCAAACCTCTTATAATACCCAAGTTTGACCCATATATGATCAAATAAGTTTAAACAAAGACCTAACCCACAAATACATGACATCAAAGTGGCATTCCCATCAACATAATTATAATGTTCAACTAAGAAACAACTCAAATAAATATGCTAAAATAAAGATAATTATACACACATGAAGAAATAGATGTAATCTAGGTTCTAGATCGTAGATCATATCGATGCTTATGGCATGGCTGATCTGATCCTGCATCACTATAGCTAACTCCTTGCTAAAAGTTTTGCAAGTGCTCTTACTTGAAGGATGATTCCTACGTGTATGACTATGGGATATTTGAGTGTTGGCTTCATATGGCTCAATACCATGTTCATCTTTACAAGGAAGATATTAGCTACAACTAACACATCTAGTTCATTGCCAACACTACAACTAACACATCTAATTTATTGCCAACACGCCTTTGGAGCTCTGCATCATGAATCCAATCATGGCCTCCATCCCACAATGATAACTATTTTTTGGTTTTGCATCACCACTGGGTTCACTACTCAAGTATTCTTTGGCAGCTACACCAACCTCCTCCTTGATGATGTCGGTGACACATAGTGACTGTCATGCCTTTACTTGTAGTAACTCAGACACCACGTTTAATCAAAGCTCATTAGTCGCCTCTAGGCCACCAGCATCTTCTATGTATCTCCCCCATCCTAAGTGTTGGCTTGACGATCCTTTCCCTTGGTCTGTTCTTCTTTATCATCTAAATTTTTGGTACGATTTGTTCAAAGTTATTGCCATGTTTTTGAACCACAAGAGGAAAATGATGTTGAAGAGGATGCTAGGTTGCAGGATTATTATCTTGCTATTCTTTGGACTATGACGAAGAAAACAAAAATATAACTGCTAGTCTTGCATTTTCGTCTTGCTCTTGAGAACATGCAATATTTAAAGAGGAGATTTGTTATCATCCATTTGGCAATTTATTTTTCTGTAGCCAGTTATGTAAACCTAAATTACTAGTTTATCGAATTATATAATCAACTGTCACACCCCACCCGAATTTTCCTTTGTTACTTGGGAGATTCGAATTAGTGTATGAAAATCTCAAAATATACAGAGCAGTAACACAATTGAAATACAAATATAGATAATTAAATTATGAGTACAAGAGGGCTTATGGTCTTCTAAGTATGACCTTATTACAAATATATTAAGCCAGAATATAAATAACAAATTTATTAATAATAATAATAATAATAGAGGGATAAGGCATGCTACTGAGTCCTAGACGGTTCCATCTTATTTTTGATTTTTCTTAAAATCTGAGATCATTAAACAAACGGATTAGCTGATGGCAGCTAGTAAATGGTTATCTTCAGCATGAATTTATAACAGAAGGTATTTCAGGGGTTGATCTCAGGTGGATCTTATTATAGTATAAATAAATCAATTTATATAATGAGGTATAATACACGAATTCAAAATAGTAAATTTTTCTTGAATCATATTGAGAGTATGAATCAGTATTTTAAAACAAATTAGCAACCAAATAGAACTTAAACAAAAGCTACGTAAATAATATGGGGTAAACATCTATATGATGTTGAAGCTTTAACTTTCAAAAATTAGGATCTCGACATAGAGTATCACGAGTTATCCTAAGAACACAAAAAGTTGCTCAAACTGATAATTCAAATACTATTTCAATGAGCCAAATGATACTTATACGAAAGATCAGAGAGAGAGAGAGAGTAAATTTTAATTAAGAATATTAATTTATGGACTTAAAGATAAACTATAAAAATTACGAGACTTAAATATAATTATTTATTAAAAAGTTTATTTTCATTAATTTCGGCAGACGTTAATAATATAATTAATATATAATTTTTAATTTGATATAATATTTAACATATTTACATAAATATCTTATATTTTGATTATGCAGCAGATTGTAAGGTGAATTTATAAAAAATCATAAATGCGATATTTAAGGATATCTTTTTTGCAATTAAATTACAAGTTGTCCCTGATAAAAAATCATAAACAGCACCATAACAGTGACCTGCGTACTATATTGTAAGGATAAGTCTATTTAAGAAATGCACTGCCTATTATGTAAAGAAATTTCTTTAATCTAAGCTTTGGTCACCTGGCCATGTCTATTGTGTTGTCAACCCTGATAAATATAATGACTTATGGAACAATTTATACTATATTCTCAGAATATGAAAAATCTTGTTTTGTGATCAAATGTAATCTGACCTGGTCTTGTCAGGTATGAAGTTGATATAGATGCTTTTATCTCTTAACTAGCTCTGTAAATTTTCAAGTAAAACAGCCCCCGTTCCAACTATTAGTGAAGTGCATGGATCTGCAGAACTCTTAATTGCCAACAATTTGGGTTCTTCTATTGACTTTCTCAAGGATTAAGTTTCGATGTTGGTAGATACACACATTTCAAAGATCAAAATAAACCATGTTTTGAGCATTTGTACTTTTAGGTGGGTGGATTACTAAAGTTTGCTTGAGATGTAAAATACTAGATATATATTCCAAATTGGATATATCTAGCACTAGTGTACAACGGTACAAGTTTCATGTGGAGGAAGTCTACGAGCGATAACTATCATTTTAGCCATGAATTGGTTTACTCTACTTTTTTCTTTTTTACTCTTATTCTTTTATGTTGTATAATTACTGTTCATGTCATATAGAACATTCAGACCAAGTAATGCATTTGGATGATTCAAGTCGACTATTGATAAATCAAACTCTACTTAAGACTTAACACAGAATGTTAATAGGATGCACAAAAAGAAACACCCTGGCAGTTAGATAGCTGGTTATCTTATGGTTAATATTATTTTTGTCCTTATTTCTGTGTCAGCAATATTATGCTTTTATACTTACAACAACAACAACAACAAAATGCTTTTATACTTATCAAAAAAATGCTTTTATATTCTTGTTAGTCTTTAAGCTATATGTTTCGTTACAAGCGTCTGGATTATCTTCACTTTTTACAGTACTTGAGGTTTTATGATACATTTTTTGCCAGCCTTAATGTCTATTGGGAATTTATCTTTAGCCTTAGAAACTATTTGCAGGCATAGATGCTCAGCATGCTTCAAGCAATACAAGAAGAAGCAACACCTCATCGAGCATATGAGAACCTCTTACCACTCTGCTCATCAGCCCAAGTGTACGGTATGTAATAAATATTGCAAGACATTGGAATCAGTGAGAGAGCATCTTATAGGTAAGCAATTTTAACTGACAATGCTGATGATTACAGAAAAATTTTCTTAACCTGATTCTGGTCATTGTCATTGACTCTTTCTCTGTATACGCTCTCAAACATAAAGGTCCACTGGGAAAGAATTACTGTAAACGCATCTTTGTGGAGTCGGGTTGTGATCTTTGCCTCAAATTGTTTGACAACACTAACAATTTGCATGCTCATAGAATGACATGCTGTTTATCTCCTGTTTCTTTACCTGTAAGTACTTCCATCATAACTTTCGTATGTGTTCATGCTGCCATTATTTATAGAGGCACTAAATTGGAAAATTATAATGGGAGAATTACATACACAACCCTTAAATCTTTGTAAATTAGATTTAGCCCAATTCTTCAAAACTATATGCGAGTTCTCTGATTCCTGAACATCGCAAAAACAGCCTTCTCACTGACGTCAATTCTCGGCCTTTAACCTAAGAGCTAAACCTGTTTTTAGGTTAAATGTTCCCTTGTGGTTTGGGAAACTATTCTGTTGCAACCTTGAAGTTTTTAGCCGATCACTCACAACACTCAGTTTTCTTGAAAGCAAGTTATCTGGAAAATTTGGAGACTGACTTCCAAAAAAAAAACTTGGAGACTAAATGTGTAATTTATTTAATAGTTCAAATCTTTTAGTGTGGCTATTAAATGTTTGACGTTCATTAACTCTATGACCTGTGGGGTTAAAGAACTGAGGATCCATATGTAATGTTAAAAAAATTTTGATTTAAATGTGTAAGTAGACAAGATTTTTGAGTGCATATGTAATTACCCATTCGTATTTTTAGGGACTTGAGAAACTGTATGTCTATCAAGAAGTTCAAGATGACATGGAAACTGATAATACAGTACCTAAAGTGGTTGCTATGGATTGTGAAATGGTCGGTGGTGGAAGTGATGGCTCGCTTGATGTCTGTGCACGAGTTTGTATGGTAGATTTGAAGGAGAACGTGATATTTCATTCATACGTGAAGCCTATAATTCCTGTAACAGATTACAGGTGATTTTCTTTCACCTAGATTATTTGGAAAAGGTTTAACAACATCTGGGTTTTTAGTATTAGAAGCCTGTTGCATGTAGGTCCCAAAATTTGAACTTGATTTAATTAGGCCCCAAGCTTATTTTGTTAACTTCAGTTAGGTCTATCAGGTTAGATTATGGTTTTCAATTAGGTCCCAAAAGACTCATATCTTTTTTGTGAACCTACAATTTATCTTCTTAAAATCATGTGAGAATCAAGGAGGTAAAAGTTCTAAACACCGTCTTATTTTCCTCCAATAATATGTAACAGAAGGGTGGGCAAACAAATGGAAACTCATTTAAGAAGGCGATGAATAGCTAGTTATATGAGGAAAGAAACTACTATCTTGCATATATTTTGAACATTTCTATTCAAATGAAGCCTAATGTAATTTGTATTTGAGCAAGAACATTTCTCAAGATCATTAAATCTTGTTGAAAAACATCTTAGCGGCATAGTTTCACCTTTGAATCTGTGACGATTAGTTGCATTGCAAACTTTCTCGAGAGGGACTAAAGAAGACCTAAATTTCAAGAATATCATAGTTAAGATGCATGGGCAGAAAAGTTCTTGTCAATTAAATGGAAAACGTGATAAGGGACTTGATTGAAACTGAATGCAAACCTCAAGAGCCTGATTGAATCAATCTCAAATTATGGGATCTACGTGCAATGACGGAAGCCTTAGAGACCCAAATGTAATTTGCCTTTTTGAAATATCTTACATATTATTCAAGTTTCTTTTCTTTTTTCTCTAGATATGAAGTAACTGGTATAAAGGAAGATCATCTGCTTAATGCAATGCATATTAGTGAAATTCAAAAGAAAGTATTGGAGATATTATACAATGGGGAAGAATCATTAGCAAGAATTCGTTTAGATGGAGGAAGAGCTTGTCTTCTTGTTGGACATAGCTTAGACAATGATCTTGATGGTTTAAGAATAAATTATCCTGACCATTTAATAAGGTAAATTATTGCTTTCACTTTTCTTAATTTATTCATATTGAGACTGTTATATAACTCATGATAATTATTACAGGGATACTGCAAAGTATATGCCGCTTCGAAAGACAAACTTGGTTAGCCACTCACTGAAGTACCTGACTAGAACCTATCTGGGGTATATCACCTTTTATTTCCTATAATTTTGATTTTTTTTTCATCATCTTTTACTGAAATTTTGAGATTTTCTAGGAAAAAAATAGTTATTTATAAATGGATACTATTATATAAAATTAAGGAGATTTTCATACAGAACACGAGATTTTCATACAAACATGAATTTTACACCCAATTCTTCAATAATTGCACTTTTTACACCCAACTCTTCGAAAGTTACACGTTTTACAACTAATTCTTCAAAAATTGCATTTTTTAACCGAATTCTATAATTAAAAGTTCTGTCAAATTAGTTTTTTGATTATGTTATATGTAATACACTCAGAATTTAGTTTAGTGAAATATAAGTTTTTAAATATTTACCATGACAAAAATGAAAAGATTTATGAATTTGAGTAAATTTAGGTGAAACACGTAATATTATAAGGATTTGAGTATGATATACACAAATTTTGAAGTATTTGGGTGAAATGCATAATTTCAATAGGATGTTGTCTTGTTTGTAAATCACCTCCATAAATTAAGCCTATCATATCTAAACTAATGGACGACCACCACTCTCTAAGAACTGGAAAAAGAAGAGAAAATAGAAAAGTTTGCAAGAATTTTCTGCAAGTACTTTTCTTTTGTTAAAATGTCATGGATTCATCCATAAAAAACAAAAAGCTCAATACAATGTCTTGTCTTCACTATTGATATGATATTT
>JAEMOT010003822.1:223504-263555 GCA_019297695.1 Apostasia ramifera | reverse complement strand
ATAATTTAAATATTTATGAATTTATGTATTTTAATTTATTTATCCTATTTAAAATTTCTAATTCGGGTGCCGGATTTAAATCCACATGACTATAATTTTTAATTGAAGCAAGAAAATTGATGTGTTTACAATAAAAAATAAAAATATATATTAGAATTTAAATATTAATGAATTTATGTATTTTAATTTACATATAATATTATAAAGTATATGAAATATGTGAAATATGTGAAATGCGTAAAATTTAAATGAATATGGTGTGATAGTGGTAATATTTACGAATTGATGGTGAAATGCGTAATTTCATGTAAATTTCATGTCCTGTATGTAAAAACCCATATATATTTTTCTTCATACCCTTATTGATGGAAGGAAGGAGTCCCAAAGAGATGAGAAGTAAATCTTGCTTGGAAGGAGTCTCGAGTCCTGAGGAGATGGGACGTGGTGTATGCTTTTGCAAAAGAAGTCAAAAGAGAGCAAGAAAGACAACCATAATAGCATATAATATTTTTGTTATTTTGTAGGTAAATAAGAAAGAGTTGTAGAAAGTAGTTACAAAGCTTAATCTTTCGTGTACATGTAGAGAGAGGAGAAAAGAGAATTTTGATTGATGGTAATCTGGGTGTCTCACGGTGATCGTAATTAGGTTGTAGCAGGTTTTGGTGAAAATAGCCAACCTTACTTCAAAGAGGAGAGACCCTCCAATTTATAGGCGACGAGAGACAATATATGATTAACATTCTGTTAGAACTTGCACCTACGTGCTCCTAGTGGTGCGCCATGTGTCCCATGGTCTGTTAGAATTTATTGGAGGCTGATAGTTGCTATATATATGCCTTGGTGATGATCGATATATGAGTGTTAACTCAAGAGTTGTGACCATGTGATTGCTTAATGAACCGGAAAATAGCTTTAGTGGACTTGCACAAGTGATGCTAATGCAAATTTAACTGCAGTGATTGTCGAGACTGACTTGGCTGAGTTTTCCTAGATAAACCGAGTTATACTGAGTTTGTCGTTAGATCAGTGCTGCCACTTAGCCTGTAACTTTACATATAATATGTTTTTTTTCCTATCACAGTTATGAGATACAAGCCGGAGTTCATGACCCCTATGAAGATTGTGTTGCTGCTCTCAGGTTATATGAGAGAATGCAATCCCAGGAGCATCACAGCAATGAAGGCAACAATGGAGATGTGGAGAAAAGAAGCAGTTTTCGAATGTTGAGGGTGGATGAACTCCTTCATAAATCCCCGGATGATCTCCTCATGCTCTCAGCTTCAAATTACAGGTGCTGGTGTTTGGATCGAAGACAATTAATTGATGATTAAGCTTTGTATTTTCTGTGATCATTTTTAGAATATAAATTAAAATTGATAATTTTATTAAAAATAATTAAGTATGCGATATAAAATAATATTTTTATATTAAAATTATTATTATTATTTTAGTTTTGATTTTGATCTTTATACCAAACAGGCTGGCTTAGGGTGAGAAGAGTGTGGTAAATTGATTTTGATTTTTTAAAAATTTTAAATTAAGTTTTTGAGGCAGTACAAATGCTATTATTCGATCCTAATTAAATATAATTATTAATTTTTTATCAAAATTACTTTTAATTATTAATTTTTTATTAAATTTATTTTTAATTATTAATTTTTTTATTTTTAAAATATTGATAGTTATAATTTTTATTTTAAATTTTTAGAATCTAGAAAGTAAAAAATGAGAAATTAAATTTAAGATTTTTATTAAAGTTTAAAAAGACGTAAGGATAAAGAGTTATAATTATCGTTTTAAATATATAAATAGTTTAATATCATATATATATATATATATATATAAATAATTTAAATTAATTTAAAAATAATTAATATGAGTTTTCTATTAGAAAAAGATCGGCAAAAAGTTAAAAATTTGAATGGGTAATTAAAATTGTACCCTTTATATAAATTCAGGACTGAAATTTAGATTTTTAAACATTAGAATTGCAATGCCCTAGCTATGACATTCGGGTTCGTATTTGTTCTATTTTTAAATATATATTAATTTATTTATTTGCATATATTTTGTAATTTAATATTTTTATATAAATTATTTTTTGGGTAAAATAATTTAATTATAACTTTTTATAAATTAAAAAATTTAATAGATATGATGGTATGTATGTTGAGTTATTTATAAATTAAATTCATCGCATTGTGATTGAATTATTTTTTAATTATATGAAAATTTTTGAAACAAATTGCTGGCATTATCTTCGTAAGAAAATTGATGTAATTAGAGATAAAGCACAAGCGTGGAAATTGTAAACAGATATTTAATGAGATTCATTTAGAAAAAATAGTGAATATATGATATATCACAAACTACTGTCCTTGTAAATAAATAGTAGTTTTAGAGTATTTTGATGTAAATAATAATTGTTTTTGAGATATATATGAGGTGTTTTGTCCATTATATTTAAAAAATTTAATTATTTAATATTATAATATATTTAAATTATATTTAAAAATTTAAAAATTACCATTTTAAAATAATATGTTGCATCTCCAAAATAGAGAAAGAGAGTTGAATTTTTATTGATTTTTCATTATTGTATTTTAATAATATTATTATTAGATTCTAACCGGCATGTCATTGTAGATCTACTTAGCTCAATCGTGCATGGATCGATGTGTGGGATTATTTTTTTTTTGGGATAATTACCTACATGCCACACAATTTAGTTTTATTTATGTCTTATCCATCCATTCTTAGTTAATTACGCTATGCACACTCAAAACATTATAAAATCTTACATACACATATTTTAATTTATTTCTATTATAATGAGTAATCATAATTTTTCAATAACCTAACTATAATTACATTACAAAAAATCTTAGCCGTTCATCATATTATTTTAAAGATATTTAAATATATTTTGAGTGAAAATCCTAAAACCTTAATATTTAAGTGACGGCAAAGGAAGAAGACATTCGCAACGTGAATTAATTTTAGGACAAATCAGCGCTTTAGTGTGGTATTGAGAAAGAGAAAAATATGTACCATTAAAAGTAAAAATATAATTTTAATGATTTATTAACAAAATATTTTTTTTTTCAAAAAAAAAATATTGATTAAGTTTTAACTCAAATGTGTGTGTGTAAGATTTTGTAATGTTTTGAGTGTGTGTAGCGTAATTAACTAAGAATGGATGAGTAAGACATAAATAAAATTAAATTATGTGGCATGTAGATAATTATTTTTTTTTTTTTAATATAGATGCATTTTTAATATATTTGGAATTATAATTTTTATATTAAGAAAAAACTTTTTTTATATGCTATCAAGTAGAAACTTTAAAAAATATAAGTCATTATCAAATAAATTTTACATTACATATGATTTTTTGTTATTATTATATAAAAGCATATATGTAAAGGTATTTTATAGACTTATGCAGCATAAAGTATTCATATAATTCTAACTAGAACTAATCACACATTTGAAATTTTTTAGTGGCGTGTAGAATGGACTAAAGGTGTTAAAAATTTCCGAAACTCAAAACTTAATCGAAACTCGTTCGATTTTTAATCGATTAGAAATCAGTTTGAAAATTTTGAATTGAATTATGAGCTAAGGACTTTGGCTCGAAGTTCATTTTTGAGCTAATTTTGAGTTGCCCCTCACTCGCTTGAAATATGATTCTATTTAGTTCAAAATTATATGTATAATATAAATAATATTGATATATAATATAAATATATATATATAAATAAAATATTATATATAATTTAGTTAATGATTTAGTGGTAGAGTGTACGAGATTTAATGCTTATTTTTAACAAAATTTAGGGATCAAATTCTCTCGAATTATATCTCATTACGATTTCAGACTGATTTCAAGTCGAGCAGAACTCGAAATTTTTGATTTCACCCCTTAATTTGGTATACTGACTGTTAGTCACCTGGCCTATTGAACTCAATAATTTTCCATATCTTCTACATATAAAAAGTCTGAATATTTGCTAAAAAATTTGTCTTATACGCACGCTAAAAAATGATTTGTCTCTATATAGGTGTCAGCTTTAATGACACCTCCGCTCATAGATGCTTCTCGCCAACTAACCCCTCGGTCGCTCTTTGCCCTCCTCCGCCCTCTGCGCTCTTGCCGCCTGCGCCCTTACAGATCGCGCCCTCCCCACTGTCACTCGCGTCGTCTCCTCTGCCCTCCGCGCCCTCCCCACCGCTACTCATTTCGTTGTGGTAGCTAGCGATTACTGACGTTGCCGCCGCGTCCTCCCCACCGCCACTCACGTCGCTGTGGTCGCTGGAGCCGGCTGACGTTCCTGTCGCCGCATAAACCCTCACGCTCCTTCCACTTGCAGTCGGCTCTGGTGAAAATAAGGTATGTGTGCCCTGATGCTTGTCGTTCTCTCGATCGTTTCACCAACTGTCGGCACTTGTCACTGTCCCGCCATCCTCATCCCTCACCAACATGGAAGTGATTTATGTTATTCGCGCATTTTCTATGCTAGGGTTTTGGGGAGAAGGTCAAAAATTGAGATTTTTTGGGATGAATTTCTCTGCCATAGATAATTGATTCTTTACTTACGCTGCAAGGAGTTTCAAGAGTGCATTATTCTCTGTATGCTTAATGATTAATATGCCCTTGTACTGCGTGATAGAAAAGTACGTATTGACATAGCTAGCTCTGCTACTGTGATTGTTTCCTTGCTCATTTCATTACTTGCTATTATTTGAATTCAAAATTTTCAAAATCACATCAACTTTCATTACAATCAAGGTATAATTTCGTTAGTATTAGTTATTCATGATGTTATGATTGGTTAAGATCTAGAGTTCTTCCAATTGTTTCCATGGAAAAATGCCCACGGACAATGAACATATTATGTCTCAGGGGGAGGGTTTGTTTTGATGTCTATCGCAAGAAGATAGGTCAGTTAGCTGATGTCTTATTCTGGAAAAAAAAAATCACTTATTTTCTTTAGTTTACTTGAACCTCTTCTATTTCTATAGTTAGAACGAACATCATATATGTTGCCTACAAATTTTATTTTCTCATTGTGGTGTTACAAATTAGTATCCTGTCTAAATATTTTTTATCATAAAGTTGATAGTTGTTGAACAAAGAAATAGATATGGAAGACAGAAAAGACAAATGCTTACAAAATAATGGCATAGTAAAACAGGTATTCTTCAAGTATATATTTTCTTTAATGTGTTCGAAAATATTCTATCTTACACAAAATAAAAAGTAATAGATTCGAACAAAAGAAGTAGATATAGTATGCTAGCAGAAGAAAAAGAAGTGATTATTCGAAAACAAAATAGAAAAGCTTATAACATGAGAAAATGTGAAAGATTGAGTATAGACATGAAGCAGCAGATAACATGTAAGCTTTATAGACTCTATTGTAAAACGCTTATTGAAATATGATTTTACATTTAAAGCAATCACAATAATTAATTTTATTATCTTGTGATAATTAGCAAACATAAGTAGAAATGCAATTTCATCAACATGTACTGCATTCAGCTCAAAAAATACTATAAGTAGCATTTCATCAACAGAAAATGCTGACTTCAATATGGACTACCAACGTGGTACTCCACATGGGATGTTTGGCAACAACATAACAACTTACACAATTCAATAATAAAACAAAAAGGTAAACAAATGATTTTATAATAGCAATTATACACAATAACTATTATCCAAATTATAAAATTTACGCTTTACAAAATATTATTTTATAGAGCACTCAAAAATGGTACACAAACAAAAGTAAAGTAAATACAACAAGCTTTCAGAAGAGAAGAAGGCAATCATTCGAGAATAAAATAGAAATGCATATCATGCAAGGAAGTTGAGAAGTTCTACCATAAATGTGAGGCAACAAACACAATGTATGTATTATAAACTCTATTTCAAAAAATTTATTATAAAATAATAAGATCTCAAAAATATATACGAATTGATTTGATGATTCTGTTATTAATTAGGCTGCTTAACTGAAGATGTTCGATTGACTTCAGATGAAGCTGCAATCATAATTCAATTAATAGAAAAGTCAAACCTCAACAAATTTTGAACCAATGTTGATGCGTCATGTAATATGGTTCGTCATGAATTTCATGATATAAATAATTATCCTGAAAAAAAAGGTAATGTAATGAATTAATAAAAAGCATTTCATTTCTCGTGATGAATTAATTAAAAGAATTTTATTTTCAACTAACAATTAATTAATCTTTTTCTTTATGTATACGCATGCTAAAAATTGATTTGTCTCTATATAGGTGTCAGCTTTAATGTCAGCCTTAATTGTCTTTATATATGAGTATCTGGGCAGACAATCGTAGTTCACCATATTCATGTAATGATAATCGCATGTACAAGATATAAAAATATGTAAAACTATCTTAGATTAATGTTTTCTTTTTTCTTTTTTGATCGGAATCTTACTTTAATATTGCTTTTAACTTAGCTTTTTTACATACCTAGGTATCTGCACTAAACTCTCAAAAAAAAACAGAATTCATCCTTTTCTCAAAAACTAATACCTCTCTTCCAAGTCCTAACGCCCAACATTTTTTCCACAATGCAAATCCCCAGCAGACCTCTTGCCTCTTCATCTCCATTGAAAGTTTCTGTACTGTTGTGCAAGTTTTTGTTATATTTCAGTAATTTATTAATATTATTTTGTATGAAGTGCTCTGGTGAGTTACTGGACTGATTTTTTTAGATGATAAATTTTTGAACAGATTTAATGGATGAAGTCCGATGAATTGCTGGATCAAAATTTACTGTGGATTGAATTAAATGCTCTTGCATGAATTGAATTAAACTTGATCGAATTGGATTGGAATGCTAGATCGATTTTACCGAATGAGGTGAATGCTCATGACATGCACTATTTCTAGATTTGAATTTCATGTGTTGGATTTCTGGATTTTATGCTCTAAAATATGAAGTTTATTTATAAATTAACAGCATACACTTTCATGGCGCATGAAGCTACACTGTGGATTTCTTATTCCTGCTACATTTCGAGCCCGCAGTATCATTCTAGATTTATTTTTGATTTTAAGCAACTTTAGTATTTCTTCTGTAATTAGTTTTAGATTCCAATAATGTTCCATGAAAATTTAATTAACAAAAACATGCAAGCCTAAGATTGATACGTAAGTGACTGGGGTTGGGGAAGGCTATGTGCATCACGACAATTGTAGCTAACTGTCCATCTGGTCGCGTTAATGTTGTGGTCGGATCGAACTGTCCGGTCTGGTTGGACCGTCCGTCTGGTCACGCTACACGATCCGATCAGTCCACAAGAAAAATATGTTTGATGTCCCAGTCCTGAAAATCTATTAAGAATTCTTCTTGCAAATTTAATGGCAAACAAAATTTAATATTTCTTCTATAATTTCTTTTTCGACCGTGCAGGCAGATTTAATCATGTAGCCCACCACTTTTCCAGTTCTAGCACAATGAAGTTTGTTGTGAGAAGTATAATTGTTGGACTTAAAGTTTTTTGTTAGATATAAGATGACTGTTGATCTGCTATATAATTTTTATTATAATTTTATATCTTCTATAAAATTAACCAACTTATAAATTTTCTAAAAAATTTCAGAATGTTCAATGCAGCACGTGCATAGCACGTGCACTCAACTAGTAAATTGAAGATAGGTTTAAAATGCAAGTTGCAATTTTATTTATTTTTTAATAAAAAATTTATTTCACTTTAATAATTTTGGTCGCTGTCTTCTTCATGCGCTCGATGTAACGTGCAGGTTTATTCAATTCTTTTATTATTATTATTATTATTATTAATAATTTAGATATATTTTTATGACTAATGGCTCGGTGAAAAAGTAGACAAATAATTGCACATTGTTTTTAAGTCCTGGAATTACATGCCCCTAAATATTAAACACCATTAAACAAATAAATTAATGAAATCTCCTTCTATTGTTTGATTTATTTTTTGGTGACTAATTGGCCTGCCAACTGACTGCAATTCCCGGATGCTGTTTTGGTATATATATATATATATATATATATATATATATATATATGATGTAAATTAAAATAATTTTTTTTTTAAATTATACATGTGATATAATATATTTAGTTAAAATTAACGAGTGATATTAAAATCAATTATTTGTTAGAATCAAGTGCTAGCATGATATTTTTTTTTGTTAATTCTAATATGTATGATATTTGTCACTTTGCATTGTCGCCTGAATTGAACAAAGATTCTCATAAATAGTGGTATGTTTTATATTTTAAAATTTTAAAATTTTAAAGAGGGATGAAAAAAGTTAAAATAATTTTTTAAAATATATAAATAATTTAAATAGATAAAAAATAGTTAAATTTTATATTTTGTATCATATAAATTATAAAAAAAATGAGATACTAACGCAGAGCACAAATAACAGTGCTATTACATGTTTAGAGAAAAAAATTAAATTTTTAAAAAATTGAGATAATTTTAAATACTCTTTTGACCTCAAAGGCTCTCATGCAATAAAATATTATTATCTATTTACTTCATTTAATAGTTAATACTAAAATTTCAAATATTAATTATAAATTTCGTGTTTATCTAGTTCTCATCTCCTCTATATGAACAGGTGAAGCCGCGGAAGCATGGTCGCCAAGGGCCCTAGATTCCAATGGATAGCGGTCACAGCGCCTGAATCTCTCTCTCTCTCTCTCGTAAGATCGGAAGACCGACGCGATCCATTGCCTAAATCGAGCTCTCCGGTAAGATTCCATGAATACAGGTTCGCTGATCGCATTGCATCGTAACCCTAGCTGGATGTCGGGGAAGTTCGGGTATGGAAAATTCCAGTTGAGATTCTAGGTTTTGAAGATGATTCCTTGGGAAGAATTAGGCTGCGCCCTGAGCGCCGCTGCTCTGTATCTCCTCGGCAAGGGCAGCGGGAGGTGTGTCAAGTTTAGAATCGGTTTTTTTATTCGTCCGAAATGGCTATTTCTCCTCTTTATGCTCCTGTGATGTTGATGAGTTTTCTGCGCAGGGATGCTGAAGCTCTTAGATCAGTCGCCAGGGTTAACCAGATCAAAGACCTGGGTTAGTAACTAACCCACTAACCCATTGTACATTCCTTTCTTCTGTTCATATTTGGTGTAGATCATCGATTATTATGTTGTGATGAAACACATATTGGCCAAAGTAAAATTTTCAACAAAACATTAGTTACCATCGTTTAATAGTAGAAATGGAGAGGCTTGATAACTATAATATGTGCTCCCACATGTCTGTTTGTGCTTGTTCAAGTTTTCCGTGCTACTAAGTCCTGAGGCTTTTCTTGCTATGTGAGCACTGTGATTGTCTTTTCACTATCAATTTTGTTCATATATTCCAATTTTTTGGTCCGCTATGTGAGCAATTCTAGACCTGGCTTCTTTGCGTCTCAGAAACTAATAAGCATAATTGAAGTTCTACATAATGATTGAATATTCTATCCTTGCAGCTGTAATTCTTGAGAATGCACGTAAAGTTTTACCTCTTATTGTTACCATTTCTGGACGTGTTGGCTCCAAGGCACCTATTCATTGCGAACATAGTGGTTTGAGAGGGGTCATAGTTGAAGAGACGGTAACTATTTATCTTTATATCAGAGTATGGAAAATTTTCGTTTGTTTCCTAGTCAAATTCCCTACTTAATACATTATTCAGGCAGAACAACACTTTTTAAAGCATAATGAGTCTGGGTCATGGACACAAGATTCTGCTTTGATTCTTTCCATGAACAAGGAGGTTCCCTGGTATCTAGTAAGTGACTGTTCCCTTCTTGTGAACACAGAAGGTAACGTTCTTTTGATTGGTGCATGATTCTTTCTGAGTGGAACTAAATCAATAATCAAATAACTAGCTTGATAATTCTTAAGTTGGGAGTTTGTTATTATTTTTAGCTTCTCTTTTCAGTACCATATATTACTTTCTGATTGTAACTTCCAAAACTAAGTTATTTGCTCTATAATACTACAAACTCTTTCTTTTCTTAGATAATCCTCTTCAAATCTTCTAAAATTTTTCAGTTAACCTAAAGATCGTCCTCTTCAAATCCTTTTAGATTTTTCAGTTAACCTAAAGATCATTGTTATGCGTCAGAATTTCAGTTAAGATAGTCCACCATGTAGATTTGCTTGATCTTGTTTGAGACTTAGGTGTTTCTCATGAGTGATGTATGTTTATATATGTGTTTGCATTCCATGGTGTCTATGTCTGTAGCAAAAGCAAGCAAACTATTTTTGGTGATTTGTGATATTAATTAGGCAAGATTTTTGTAACTAGAAATCATTCAATAGAGAATTATGTAACTGCGTTTTGGATTTGAAACATTAAAGGCTGGCATTAATTTGTGTATTTCAGAAGGTGATATTTGAGCTTAGATTATTTGTGGATGCTTTCCATTTATTGTTTTGTGAAATCTGGAATTGTTGCGCGACCGTTAGCAATCATGCTATCTCTCTAGCAAGTGGTGTTGGCTCGCATATTTATTTTATTTCATTGTCACGATCTTTATTCTGAAACTGGGTGAAAACTGCTTACTAGATAGAGCTAGTATTAATTACATGATTACATCGCACAATCATCTATAGACTGTCATCTTTTTGTACAATTTACTCACTATTCTTTACTCTCATAATATGCAATTTCCTGAAGGATATCTCTGTTAACCACCTGTGAGTTTTATGTATAATTAAATTCTCAAATACTGGAAACACAATATGAAGTATATAACAGCAATTCATTTAGGTTGCTTAGAATAAATTTTATATCTCATCCCCAAAAAATGTTCGTAATTTTAGTGTAACCAACAACCTTTTTGCTACATATTTCTTTTGGTAATCTCATTGTATCTATTCTGGAAAATGTTAGGATGATGGAACTGGTCATGCATATGTTGTGGGTGCAAGAGGTGCTGCTGGCTTTGCCTTGTCTGTTGCGAGTGAAGTATTTGAAGAATCAGGGCGATCTCTTGTACGTGGAACATTAGAATATCTACAGGGTCTCAAGGTTTGCTATTTTAAAAATTGTAAATCGTTGGATTACGGTAGCTAAGATTTCCTTTAGATGTCAAGTACTATATCCTGCAGATGCTTGGAATTAAGCGTGTTGAAAGGGTTCTTCCGACGGGTACTACTTTGACTGTGGTTGGTGAGGTAGTCTCTTAAATTTAGTGCTGATATTTACAAAATTTAGTGATTGGATGTATTATACACTTTGGTGTTTGTGCAAGTAGCGTGAGGTAACTTTTAAGGAAGCAAGTTTCACGACTTGGTTCTTGCAAGCCGAATTAATTACAATGTTGTCAAAACCGGACCGAACAGGCCGGTTCGACCGGTCGGACCGTGAACCGGTCTCTAGTCCGGTTCGGTTCTATATTAAAATCGAAGAAGGATTGAACCGGTTTAGACTGGATTGAACCGGATTGAACCGGCACAAACCGGATTGAACCGGTTAAATTGGGTGAATTGATTGAACAGGTTAAATGCCAGTTCAACTGAAAAATTTATATTTTATTTTTTTTGTTAATGTTTGTAAGCAAGTTAATATGGCTTTTAGATAAAAATTTATGTTTATGATTTTTTTTTAAAAATAACTAAACTTTTTTATTTAAATATGGATCTATATTGATTAATTTTATGTCGAATATATATAATATATAGTTTTTAATTTTTGTTTGTCATATTAGAAATTATATATATGTATGTTCATCAATTTTTATTAGTAATACTGAATATATGTTAATAAATTTTTATTTGTCATATTGGATATTAATTATTTAATTATATTTATATAATAAATATTTTATATTTTTAATATTAAGTGTGTGTATAATTATATTATTTTGTTATATTAATATCAGTAATTGAACCGACCAGTTAGACCGGTTTGACCGGTCCGACCATGAACCAATTGTTGTTCCGGTTCGATTACCAGTTTGGTTTTTACAATATTGATTAATTAGGCAACATAGACCAGATGCTAATAACTGGTATGAGCATCTAAATTTAAATTGTAATTTCCATCATAATTATATACTTATGTAGTCATTTTTACACTTCTAGTCTTTTTTACATTAGTTAGAATTCTTTAGTTATTGCAACTTCAAGTTTTCTCACTAATAATAGTATTACTTATTTTTGTTCTCTAAATATCTTACACTAATGGCACAACAATAGTTGTATCTCTTCAACATCTCTCTTATTCTTTCCTCAAGTATCAGTCCACTGCTAACTCTGTGGATTTTATATGAGTATATATGAGAGCTCAATTATAAAATTCATTCTAGTTATTGAGTAGACAATTTTAAACTTATTAGGTTGATCTTCATTGGACAGTCTGATGAGTCATCGAGTTATTTGATTTCAACTTATTCAACAGTTCTTTCAGTCGTCGAACAATCTGATCCTACGAGAACCAGGATGGTGTTTTGCAACTTATCTTATATGGTTCTTTACTCAATCGAATGGAACAACTTGTAACTCTCATCTTAGCACCTCTTCTCAAGTTGTATCTTGAATTTAAGTAATAAAATCAACAAATAACTTATCCTAAGAGCACCCTACTTTTGCCTGAGCCTTCGTCCACTTTTCTCCTCTACCCTCTTCTCTCCTTCCGAGCCTCTCTTTTTCTCTTTCCTTCAGCCTATAACTCTCTTGCTACCTATGATATCTCCTCCTGTTCGTCACATGCATATTGCCATGTAAGAGGAGGGAGAGACGGATGAGCACCATGTAACAGGAAGGTGAGGCGAACGTGGGGGTTGAGGAGAATTCCTTTCCTCCACAACCCGCACCTTTTTTTGACAATGATAATAAGAAGGGTAAACATCATCCAGGTCTTCTAAAGTTAGGGGGTATTATCAAGTAGGGTTTAGGGTTGGCACTATGGGATGCATGAGAGCAAAGGTTGTGGCATTGCGTTGTTGGTCTGTGACTTGCGATGGGAGGTGGGAGAAGAAGTGTATTCTTGTCATTTTATATTTTAAAATTTATTTAAAAGATGAAAAAGATCAAATTAATTTAAAAAGAACTGATTGATATATTAATGTCAATCTTAGGGATCCTATTGAAAGAATTTAAAAATCTTGAACCTACATATATTACCCTTTAATCTCAAGGACCTGGATGATATTTACACTAATAAAAAATAATAATAACAATTATGATAACAACAGTAATTTTATTGAAATTTGCATTACATTTCATATCAAATTTTGTGACATTACAAAAAGGATTGTAGTTACTATGTATGCTTTTATAGCTATATCATCAAAAAGATTGTAGGCATGTAGTGTCGTTTCATTTTTCCATAATATTTCACTTCGCAAAAGTTGCTAAATACTTCAATTCAGATTGCCGTCCTATTTTTGTACTGTCTTTAATAATTCAATCTTGGTATTGTTTTTTACTTTCTATGCTCCCCATAGGCTGTTAAAGATGATGTTGGGACTATAAGGATTCAGCGGCCACATAAAGGGCCTTTTTATGTATCGCCAAAAAATATTGATCAACAAATTGCATATCTTGGGAAATGGGCCAGGTATTACAAGTTTGTAGATAATTGATGCTGCAATGCTCCTATATTGATTGCACTTCCACAAGGAACACAACATTGACTAATTGTAGGCTTATATAATAGGTGGTGCCAGCTTGCTTCTATGGGTTTCACAGTTTTTGGTGTGTATTTGTTGGCTAAGAGAGTGATACAGTATATTCTGGAAAGAAAAAGACGTTGGAAGTTGCAGAAGAGGTATAACATTTCCATGATTGCAAACTGTTTAGTTACTTGTAGGTCCGTTTTCCTGCTGTTATTTTCATAGTATGCTATCACAGCGATCTTGTGCGATTTCTGCTGAGTATTCATAAAATATGTGCACAAATTTTTTTGATCCTTTTTTAACTTTCATGGGATGATTGGAGCTCAGAGGTGCTGAAATCTAATCAGTTTTTGCTCATTTAGTGAAAGCAGCAAAAACACATTGCATCTATAGCGAATAGAACAATTGTAGACTAAATAGGAGAAAGCAACGTCTACAAACGAACAAAAAATGCTCTGCGGCAGTCAGTGAGTGAGAAAGATGTTTATTTATGGTGAATGAATTATAAAACTATTGTAGACTAAATAGGAGAAAGCAGCTCTTATAAATGAACCATAAGCTCTCACTCTTATTGTTGAATGTTTTATTTCTGTAATATGGAATTAGTTGATGGATGAGGGGACAATAATGTAGGAATCAATTTCTTCAAATCTGCTTTCTATTTATTTATTTTTTTTGGCTTTGTTTAACTTTAAAGAGGCTTCCTATGTCTTGATATTTTTGCAGAGTTCTAGATGCTGCAGCCCAGCGACAAACATCAGATAAAAAGGGTTAGTCTTTCTATAATCTGAAAGGTGTTGGCATTAAATAATTTTTTTGTTAATCTTCAGATTCACATGAGCTAAAAAACTTGGCGGACAATGGAAAAAGCGAATGTTTACCGCCAGACATATGCGTTGTATGCCTTGAACAAGAATATAATGCTGTTTTTGTGCCGTAAGTTTTTTTATAATTATTTTATATTTTTATTTCAGTTGAATAACTAGACCTCACCTTCTGTTTCTTCAAAACATGCTGCAAATATTTTGCTCAATCTTGCTCGTCTTTACTACCTAATTGGCTTCACTTGACATATTTTAGATGGTCGTGTTATCTTTTAAATAGAGAAGTAATATAATTCATGTAGATCAACTTGTACTAACAAGTACAATTTATGTTAATAAAAAGTACAATTTACGTGGTTGTTCATGTTGAAATGCTATTAGTAACACTTCTTTAGTGCTTACTCTACAAGTTCAAGATTTTATCTGTAATGAAAGCTTTTTGATGCGTTTTCTTTGTTTGACCCCCTTCAGGTGTAGTAGGAAGGGTTTCGGGTTTGAAAATATCTTGATTTTTTTTGAAAGGTGTCTGCATCGTGGTATTAACTGAACCTCAGAGTGGGAATCATGGGAGCCCCAATTAAAAAATTTTGTTTTTTCCATGTACAGAAACCCAAACATCGCTTAAATAAGCCCTAAAAGAAAAAAGATTTTGGCTTAAAATAATCCCTAATCTAAGTTCTTTCTATTAGTACTGCAAGAAATGCTTCCAAGTTCATGATACCCAATGTAGTTATTTTAGGAGTGTTTAGTTCAATGCTATCTTGATGCAAGAAAATGATTGTTTGGTTTGATGACATGTATAGATAGTCTTATTAAAAATTATGAAATTGTTGCTATAAAGATGACATCTAAATGTCAAAGCCGTTTAATTAAGTGTTATCTTAATATTATGTTATATTATCTAGAGAAAATAATTATTTAGTTTGATGATATACATAGATAATATTTTAAAAATTTATAAAATTGTTACTAAAAAGATGATATCCAAATGTCATGATGTCTAAATAATATGATACAATATTAAGATAATATTAAATGTAATGCTCTCGTCATGACATATAGATAACATAACATTAAGATAATATTGAACCGAACGCTCCATTAATGTTTTGTATCTTAGTCCATTTTCTGTCACTTTGGTGATTTTACTGTCCCATGCCACCAAATGTTTTGTTCCTTTGTCGTTATCCCTTGTTTTTCGGCCAAATCTTGCATTTTTCGGCATTCAGCCTTATAGGTTCATTGAAACGTACAAGTTCGGATCAAAGTATAAAAAAAACCTCTGTAAGAACATAAAACTATATTATCTTGAAGCACAACCGGTGTTAGTTTAGTGGTAGCTAGAGATTCAACATCTTTGCTGTGTCGGGATTACACGCAGAAGGTTCTCTTAGAGCAAGATGAAGGGTCCTTCTGCCATGGCTCATGGAACAGACCTTGGGATTGCATCTATAAATTGTTCCAGCTCTTATATTACCAAATATCCTTTAGAGCAACATAAAAGGTCCCTTTCATCAACAAAAAAAGGCCATAAAAAGGTCCCTATTTCGTCCTTTTAGTGTCGTTTTACCTGTGCTCAATGTGTATTTTACTTGATTTTGAATGCATTTAGGCTAACGGCGATGTTCAATAAGAAAGGTCCCTTTTTTATGGAACCAGTCTTCGACAATTGCTTCTCTCGGTATGCTTGGTGCTGGAATAGCCTCAACTCAAACTTGAATCTAGTTCTTTTTCAATCAATTTTTCTGAGTTGTTAGTTTTTATATTAAATTTTAAAACACATTATTTGTTTTTGTATTCCTATATTTTCACTCGTCATGACATGTTTGATGTTATATTCATCACAAAAATCTAAATACGTGCAGTATGCATGCATAAAGATCGACATGCTCCATTTTCAGCAAGTTGATTTTGAACCATAAGAAATCGGTTTAATTTCAAATCAACTAAATTTCATGCAATTAATTTTTCACGATTCTCTTTCAGTATGTTCTCAGCTGATCGTGTTCCTGATAAATTTTCAGTTGTGGTCACATGTGCTGCTGCACCGACTGCTCTACACATTTGACAAGCTGTCCTCTCTGCCGAAGGAGGATTGATCAGGCTGTTCGAACCTTTCGCCATTGAAACTAATTGTAAATATTGAAGATGGAAACGCGTCGTCTACTCTTCAGTCTCCGAGGAGTCGTCTTTGAAAGAGGAAGTGACTCCCCCTCTGAATGTAGAGGAGTTCTCGTTCTAGTTGACTAAAAGCTTTATTTAGCTCGTGATTAAAATAGTCATGACTAATGAAAAGTCAACGAAATAGAAAGATTATAAAAAATAATCATTCCAATAGTTTGTTGATATGATTATTTTAGCTGTGGGCCAAATGTCGAGTTGGGCCTAAATTAAATCATTCGAGCTCTCTGATGGAATTGAAATTATGGAAATTCAAGTAGTCTTAAAAATTTTCACCAAATTTCTCAAAATATGTAGAGTAATGCTAATGATATGATTACCATTTTTTTTTTTTTTAATCCTCAATTTAGTTTAAAATTACTAATTATTTGAATTAGTTTTATTCATTAATTTGATAAAATACTAAACATTATCATAAAAATATAAAAAATCCTCACTATTGGTGAAACATTTTGGAGAATCATGCCACCAAATTTATGTTAATATGGTGCTCAATTTGATACAAAATTGGTGAAAGAATTCTTTAATTTAGAAAATTTGAGTTGCAAATTTTGGATGTAGCTGAAATTTGAATATTAAACCATCTGATAATATCTTCGAAAGCTGGCTGTAAATCTTTGATTATTTAATTAACCTTTCAGACGAAGTCCGTTGTAGCTCAAATTTGGTGGTTTTGACTATCTAACTAACGTCTTCAAAAGCCATCAATAAATTTCAAAATTAGATACCATTTGATTGCCTACCTGATAATGTATTGATTTATTAATAATTTGTTAAGTAAAATCAATATGAATCAGCCAAATTGAATTATCAAAATTAGTTAAAATCTAATTAATAAAGGGGAAAACATGTCAATGAGGTCAATGTGATAAAGATAAACTTAAAATATACTTAAGGGGCGTTTAATATTATTTTAATGTTATATTATTTAAAAAAGTAATATTTGAATTTAGTTTAATATTATATTGATGTTATGTTATGTTATTTAGAGAAAATAATTGTTTGATTTAATGACATATATAAATAATTTTTTATTAGATTATTAAATTATTAGTTAAAAGATGACATGTAGATATCATGAAATACTAAGATAACAACGAACTAAATGCTACCTTAGTTTAATTGAACTCAAATTCGAAGAAATGAAAGATTGGAGCAGTAAACTGCAATTTTCTCCTCCTATTTATGCCATGCGATGGCTAGGGCAGAGGGGCGATCGGGCCTCCTCCTTGCCGGACGCGGCCGAAACGAGAGCGAAGGGAGAGGGAGGTGAGCTGTTTCTCTTCTTCTTCCTCTCCTCTTCTCTCCTCTCCTTTGTATCTCTCTCAGTGGAGACGTGGCACCAGCAGCGCTGGTGGCACCAACAGCGCCCTCCTTCTCCGGCGACGCAGCGGAGGCGGCGTCTCATCCGGCCTCCTCTCCTCCTGTCGCAATCCACAGCAAACAAAGAGAGAGACGGAGAGAGAGAGAGATCCCCTCTCTCATCCTTCTCTTCCTCCACCTTCGTCGGCAACACAATGGCGAGCAACGCCCTCTCTTTCCGGCAATGCTGGCTCTCCTCTTCGTCGGGCGATGCAGCACCCTCCCTCTCCTCCACTCTGGCTGTGGCTCACAGCAGGCAGAGAGAGAGGGAACGGCTCTCCTTCTCTAAAGGTCTGTTTGGATCGGGGTAGGATAGGCTAACTCGGGGTAGTCTACTCCCATTAATCACTTACCCTAACTGGAGTAAGTGATTTAATGTAATTTTGTATTTGGATGATAACTTGAGTTAATTTGAGATAATTATGTATTCTGTTTGACAAATTAATAATTTAATTCAAGATAATAAACAAAATAAATAATGAAAATAAAAAAATATATTTACATACTTTTCAAATCTATGATCTAACTAATAAATATAAAAATAATAAGCTCATGTATCTGACATAATTTATAGCATGACATACAAATACAGAAATAGTATAATTTCTAAAATAAAAAATAGAAAAA
This sequence comes from Apostasia ramifera, assembly GCA_019297695.1. Lineage (NCBI taxonomy): Eukaryota > Viridiplantae > Streptophyta > Magnoliopsida > Asparagales > Orchidaceae > Apostasia > Apostasia ramifera. The sequence goes on along the minus strand of JAEMOT010003822.1, from coordinate 244,902 downwards.
AAATGAAGTTGCAACTATTCACCTAACTCAACATTGTAATACAAGTAATCATCATCATTATTGATTCATGGATCCCTATAACAAACAAATTATAGTTAATAATGACAATAACTAGTATTATGACTATATAATAAAGTTATAATATAAAATAACTTAACTCATCCACAACTGTTCGATAATACTTGTTCGGATAATCTCTTTTCTTCATTGTTCACTTGTGGATATATGAGTTGTCGGGTCTTCATCATCTGTCTCATCATCCAAACTCTCATTATGCTTTATGTCAGCATCATGCATATTGAAATACGTGTCATGATCGTAATACTTATTAATATAATTATGTAATATACAATATGCAAGCATAATATTTGCTTGTATAGTAAAGAAAAATAGTTTCATATCAATCAACACTTTGAACCGTTTCTTTAGTATACTAAATATGCGCTCAATTATGTTTCTGAGTTGAGCATGTCTATGATTGTATAGCTCCTGTGAGAACTGATATCTGTGCCAAAAAATTTTTGTTATTAGCATATCTAGAATCAATCAAATATATCTTTTTTAATGTGTGTAAAAAATGAGAAAAAAATATTATTGCATAAAGGAATAAATATAAATTATTATTTAACTTAGCTTACTTTATGGTATTGAAAAGCCATCGTATTCGATTGACCATTTAAGAACACACATGTCAGTAGCCGATCATTCCCACTCAGTTGCAACAAATACAAATTATCAATCAAAAAAGACAATAGTCGTAACATTTTGTGATATGAAATCTTTTCTATTTATATATCGATTTTGCTTACAAATAGGAATTATTGCAGGAATATGTGTCCCTTCAATAGCACCAAGTATATCTTTAAAATATATGAAAATGTGAATTATTCTGAATATGAGGATGACATGGGTTACTTGCATCTGAAAGTACAATGAAATCATCTCTTAATGCTAGTATGCCTTATAAAATTTGTGCAAAATTGCAACTAACTATTTTTAGAGAATGTTAAAAAAATTCACACATCGCGATAACTATCTGCCTGTGCAACGACTCTCATAAAAACTGTCAGTTGTTCTGCAATTGGCATGAATTGAGTGTTTTTTAAGACACCATAGTCTATTAATAGTTTCTTAATCCAATGAAGGCTTGCGCAGACATACAAAAATAGTTGTATACTCGGATATCACGGCCAATTAAGATCTCATGAACATACAAATTACAGGATACAGTTTATCATACATGACTCGTGGGACTCTTGAATTTGATTGATCTAATTCAGCAAATTCATGGATAATTTCTAAGAATGCTGCCTCTTCATTCAGGCTTGTTATGAAGTTTGCAATTTTATTGTCATAAAATTGACTAATATTCATCTGTAATAGTCATATAAAGTAACATTCAATAATAAGACTTATGACGTACTTGTTTTTGAACAGATTAACATATTTTATTACTTCAACAACAAAATACATCAATAACACTTTAAATCATGATTAAATGATAATCACACAAAATTATTATCAGTAACAATAAAGATGAACCAATGTTATTTTTAGGGATATCATGAAAACAACGAAAAAAAGCTAGAAAATGGGGAGGATCAAATGATGGGTTTGGTCTGTCAGTAAATATCGATATTCATCCAAACTGAGCATGTCACATAACAGTTATTGTAAGTCATGTTTATAAGTAGGACTCATTCAACATCGTGAATATTGTAATATTAGTAGGAGTTTTATTAAATGCATTTATCATCACACAAAGGGCAGTATCGGGATAGCCTTCAATCCTTAGTTCTTGGTGTATCGCATGGGATAACCTTCAATCCTTCAAGGGCTGCCCACTTTTCAGCAATAGGCACAACACATGTAAGAATCCTCCTGCCACCACAGCAGATGAAATTTGCATAATGGTCCCTAATGATATACCCAGCTCTAGCTATACCTCCACTTTTTATTGAACCGTCAGTTAATCTTGATCCATCATGGAGGAGGGGGAACCCAAGAATCAAGAGAGGGGAAACAAGGCCTCAATGAGGCATTTGGGTTCCAGTGGCTCCTTGGATGGATCATGGGATTAGAGTATTCTATGGAAATCTTGCAACTTATTTTCAATGAGTTGGAGCGTAATGGAGATTCCCACAACCGAACAGGCTTGCAGAGCTATTGCTTGGATCACCAGCAATATGGAGTAGTGGATAGACTGTTTAGAGGATCCAACTTCACTTCTCGGGATCCTATCCTAGCTAATATTGTGAACATCTTATTGTCGTTTGCTGCCTGCAGAGTTAGTTATATACAACGTAACAATAATAGTGTGACCGACTTTTTGGCGCACTATGCGGCACTAGGTGATTTTTGTTGGGAAATTGATATGGCCCTTCCCAATGACTTTTGTAACATTCTCAAAATGGATGTTAAGTGACACTGAATAGCTTGTAGTTTCTTTATTATAATTTTATGGCATTGCCACTTTTCAAAAAAAAAAAAAGTGCAGTATCTGTTAGGTTTCGCATAAATGCTAATTTCTTTATGATATCGTCCACAGTGTACGACATTGCACGTTACATTGCTTGGATAGCAATATTTATTTTGTTCTTTACTTCGTTCAACAATAATCTTCTTAGAAGGTTTAGCAGTATGCTTACCTCTACCTGAAATCTTTAATAAAAATATAATTCTCAGCAAAATTTGAACCATCACGATGACCCAAATCTTGGTTATTATCACTATTCTCATTTCCACGAACATTACACTCCATCTTTGGAGACTCGACTGTTGAGACGTAGTTCACAGAGAACCTAGCGTGATTTCTTAATGCATACGTATTATTGATTAAGTTGTCAACTGTTTCGTAATGCTTGAAGGGTTTTATTTTTGATGATTCATATTCTAGGTGAACCTACAAAAATCAAAACTATAAGTTGAGATAACACAAAAGTCTACTTGTCAAAAATGACAGATAGTTGTTTATCACACCTAAAGTATTTCATCCCATAAATCGTCAGTGACATCTAGTATGTTTTTAATCGAATCCCAGCCCCATCCACTCCGCCCAGCAAGTTCTTGATATTTTTGAATTCCTTTTTCAAAGTTTTTCATGCATCTTTAAGTTGTTGAACTATTTTTTTAATACCCATCTGGGTGTTGTAGGCTTTATATATTTCAGTCTATGCCAATGATGTTAGATTTTTATTTACAATATCTCCATTATTGTGTTTCTTAGTAATTGGTAAAATTAAATATTCTTCTCTTCATCAGAATAATTTAAATCTTTCATTTTCCTACCCACTTTTGGATTTAAATAATGGTCTGGATAACTTCAGTTGTTTGTTGCACCTTTTCATTAATAGACAAAATGCATGAGGATTTTCTAATTGATAGCTTATTATGACTCGTGCGTCGAAATTCGAAGGTCATATTGCCTAATACAAATGAGAAAAAATATAATCTTAGCTAGTAAAATAATATAGAACATAATTTTCTATTAGAAGATCAAACATATCTTTAAAATGTTTATCAACTATAATACTTTGGATCGATAAAAAACATAACATTTCTATGCTTACTTCACTACCATGATACCAAGGGTAGTTGACATTTTAACCTCAAGTCAGATTATAGATTTGTCAAAGCTAAAATTTTTATTTTTAAAATAGTAAAGAATCCATTATTGCCCACATTCAGAAGAACCATAAGTTCAAGCATAGTATCTGAACATATAAATGTAGCATTTGTTTGTATAAGTAATATGACTTAAATGTAGTATTTGAGGACATAATATTAATTAGGAGAACATAATAATTAGACATAACATAGAGGAAATGTAATTAGTATTTAAGATAGCAAGTAAAATATAAGTATTAATTGAGAGTTCGGAGTAATTACACAAATATAAATATATATACATGATAATATTTTTTGTAAAAATTAATAGACTTACTAGAAAACCGCAAAAGCAAAGCAATTAGGGTAATATGTTAGATTTAGGAGCTATGGATAAAATGAGTTATTAAATCTAACAATAAATAGAGAACCAAGCATATAAGCAAATTAACAAACAACTAAATCACAATGATTATTTAATAAAATAATGAAGTGGAGATAAGAGTAAAAATACAAACAACTCCATAATAATAACATGACATGTATTATAGGATAACATGGCAATGAAATGAGTACCATGAGTTGTATAAAACAAATCTAGCTCATTAACATATTAGGGAACATAGCTAGCATGTACATTCAAATAACATGGATGTAGATCATAGGGAATAAATCAATAACAGCAATATGACATGCATCATAGGGCAATATGGTAATGAAAGTGGTAACATGAATTGCATGAAACAAATCCAACTCATCAGAATGCACATTCAGCTCTCAATGGATTTCTAAGAAGATAATAGTAACAAATGCAAAAAAAAATTCAATAGGATATTATCGAAACTATGAAAAAAATTCTGAAGCATGTCAACCCTCTCAAATCTGTCAATCCTCAGCTCTATCAATGTCAACATCAGAAGGATTTGTTTTTTTGGATGGAACTCAGCATCAGAAGGATGACAGAACGCAAATCAAAAATTAGGGTATACCAATTCTACCGCGTCCATGGATGAAAATTGCTACCTAATCCCACCTTAGCGGATGGTCACCGGCGGGGGAGACCATCACCAACCCATGCGCTCGCCGCTGCCAGAAATGATTTGCGCCGGCCCACGTTTGAGCGCAGAAGACCGCACCTGACGCCACACCTTTGCGTCAGTGTCCCTTTCGGCGGCTTGCATGAACAGTCTCCCAGCCAGCAACATCTCCCTGCGAAGGCGTCGGGCGAGACGAAGCCATCTCTGCCATTATCCCAACGATGCGCATGGGGCAGCTAAACCCTGGAATAGACGGAGTAAGGGCAACCCGCTGGATTTATTAACCCAGATTAATACAGCTTAATAATAAAGTATTTGGTGGGTTAACTGGGTTGACTTAAATTAACCCAGCTAGTCCGGGTCTACCAAACAGCCCCTAAACCTCTCTCTGCCTCTCTATATTTTATTTGTTGAATGTATTTTGTTAATATGCAACGATTTACCGTTGACCTGAATTCAAATTTTGCTTTTTCAGTGAAATTTGAATTAGAAATTTGTAAAATCATTTGAAATATATATTATTCTAGTTGAGTTTGATATGACTTTTTATGCTTTAAAAAATAATTTATTTAAAATAATATTTATTTGATATTTGCATAGGAATATACATACCTACTTGTACAGCTTGTGCATCTATTACCTTTGTAAATTTCAATATGTGCTAAAATTAATTTTATGGGTTATGCTATATTAAAGTTTAATATTATATTAAAATTATAAAATAATTATAAAATTAATAATATTATATAATACTGATTGATGATAAAACATAAACATATAAATAAAATAAATATTATTAAAATTAGGATGTCATAATAAATAAATAAATAAATATAAGTGAAAAGATAAAAAGAGAAATACATACATTTATGAGAAAATTAAAATAATCTTAATTGAAAAAAAATTTAAAAAAATTAACTTAAATAATTTGAACATATTAGTCATAAATAATTAAAATCTTAATAAAATTAAATAAAAAATTATTATTTGATAATACAATGAAAATAAAAAATGTATATAATTAATTTCATCTAACAAATAAAAACTTAATTGTTATTATTGTTAAATTACATCATATAAAAATTTTAATAATATTTTAAATCATATATAAACTTTAATATTAAAATTAATTTTATTCATACTTTTTATTTAAAATTTAATTTTATTTCACATTATATATACATCTTACATTTAAATAAAATTAATTTTATTTAAAATTTCTTTTAAATCTCAAAATAAAAAAACAGACCAAAAATTATCAAACTTTAATTTAAATAAACATAATAATAATAATAAATAATTCAACATAGTCTTGCATCAGAGAAGCCAATAGAGTGTTTGAAGTTGAATGAAGAAGACAACTAGCCCTGTTTGATGCGAAGGGATTAATTTAAAAATAATAATAATAATAAATAAAAATATAAAATAAAATTAATATTTTTATTAAAAATTATTAACTATATAAAATAAAATAATATTTATTTATATTAAAATTTATATAAAATAATTAAAAAAATTATTTATTATTATTATTATTATTATTTTTTAAACTAGTATCATTTTAATTCTCGTGCCAAACAGAAAACTTTACAATAAGTGTTTGAATCTCTGATCAATTTGCTTCAAACAATGCACAGCTATGAGGCTTCAATTCATAGGATGATAAACCTTCAAACTTATGAACATCTGCATCAAAATCACTCGAAAAGAAACCTGGATATGGAAGAGAAGTATCTACTAATCTAAACCAGGATTGTCCTTCTGGTAGCCCAGGCAAATCCACCGATTCGATATCAGCAGAAGCATTGAAAGAAATGAACAAGTTTCCATTACCAGAATCTGATGATCCAGCATCCTCCTCAGAATCTGGTGATCCAGCATCCTCCTCAGCTTTCAAATCCATGGCAAGAAACTTGCAGGATGGATCTTCCCATTTCAGCGGAGATTGATTACTTCCATGCCAAGCAATATTTTCAAGTTCCAGAAATTCCTTTCTTTGGAAAACATCACTTCGTCGATCTCTGAACGATGTAAGGAATGAAATAAAACTCGTAATCTGTCTGCCAAATTTGGTCCTAAGATTGCTCCAATCAAGAGGCATCCTTTCATCATACGAAGGCGAACCACCAGTGGAGTAGCCACATTCATCCCCCATGTTAAGAACAGGAACACCAAGCGAAATGAATAAAATAAACAAGAAATTTCTTATTTGTCTGAGTCTTATTTCAAGGACAATGCTTTTGTCAGTGGGACCTTCGTCACCGCAGTTCCAGCTTAATTCTGATGCGAGATCAGCACCACTGAAGCTGACCAAATCCACAAGAGTAAGACCAAAATTTTTCGTTACATAATTGAAAGAATAAGATGGCCCCCTCGAATGCAAGAAAATATCTCCGCTGCCACACAGTCTAGTAGCAAACTCACTGAGTAGCCCTTCACCTTTTAGGAAGTTCCGCACATCGCGGGAAAATTTTGGGTTCATCTCCCCCCACCTTCTCCAGTGAGGGAAAACGACATCCTTATATGACTCGTCAATTGGTGACCAGCAATCCGATATAATCTTTGTTTTTGTGAGTAAAGGATCGAAAGCAATAGCTTCAATTAGTGGGGAGCGAGGTAAATCATCACTATTTGAACCTTGAAGCAAACTGGAAGAATTAATAAAGCAAAAGCCATCAACATGAAACTCGGTCAACCAATAATGGAGGCTATCCAAAATGATCTGTTGAACAGAAGCGCTGTTGCAATTTAGCATACTATTAATACCTGAAGCACCATTGGGTTCGACAATGTAGTAGGATGAATTATCGATTCCTCGAAACGATATTATCCGGGATTTTGTATCATTTCCCTCACAGGTATGCGTGAAAACAACCTCCATGAGAACTTCAATGCCATTGGTGTGCAAAGTTTTAACCATTTCCTTCATCAAATACACAGCCGAATTGAATTCATCTATATCACCATATTCATTCATTGGAGAAAAGAAATGATAAGGGAAATAAGGGTTCCTATTCTTATCAAATGGGAATATAGGCTCTAACAGCACGGCGTTTATGCCAAGGCTTGTCAAATGTTGTATCTTCTTAGTCACGCCAGCAAAAGTCCCTGCAACATTTTCAGGCAGTCCACTCGACTTCTCTTTAGTAAACCGCCCAACATTTAAACGATAAACCACCAACTTCTCCATCGATATCTGTGGATGAGTATCACCATTCCAATCAAATTTAGGCATCTTCCGCAGACATCCAAGACACTTGGAGAGAGATACTGATCCACCTTCGTCAGGACAAAATTCACCAATAGTCTTTGCATACGGATCCAAAAGCACATGCCGAGCATGACATCTACTACCTGTATCCCAAAATATTTTCCCCTTGCACCGATAACCGTAACAGGTGTAGTTTGAAAGATTGTACAATAAAACATGCCATATGTCACCTGTACGATTAACATACGGATCCAACTCGATTTCGAAAGAAGGTTCATTTGTTTTGCCATCATATAGACACAGGACAACACTTTCAGCATTTCTAGAAAATAGAGAAAAGTTTGCTGATCCATTATCAAATAAAGAAATACCCAAGGGCAGCGGATGACCTGATCCTGAACCCACAGGCACTCTGAAGTATGTTTTTCTATCTGTTTTAATTTCTGATTTAGCAGCGCCATCGACCTGAAGCAAAAAGGAGAGGTAGAAGGGGATCTGTTGAAAACTAAATTCTAGTACAGCAATGTGCATGCCAGATGAACCACGAGTAAGTGGTGTTTTCATAAAATGGTCAGCAGATAAAGCTGAAATTTGTGAACCCAAGCCAGATGAATTTTCAGAATCAGATCTGAACGTGTGCCAACAAAGTATCAGGTCATGATCAATGATAGGTTTTGGTAATGACTGCAATTCAATATATACAGTGTATTTCATATCATTGATTCTAACAAGCACCTTAACCATGCCATCAAACTCAGTTCTAAACAAATACGAGTATTCTTTCTGTTGATCCTCGAAATTAAAAGTTACGTCCGAGACTGGCTGAACATCTTTCTGCGAACTTGGAGCAGCAGCAAGAACTCTAGATGTCGGTTTTCTAACAACATTCTTTAAAGAACCTTGTGGAAAACTTTCACCAGTTCTGTCTCTTCTATGTGCATTAACTTGCTGCATAAGTAGGATATTGCTTTTACTGCCAAAATTCAGTGAGGAAACTGCCAAAATTGCACCTTTTGCGGCATTGTTTTCTGGAATAGACGGCTGTGATGTACATGATAATGAAGATGTTGACATTGCAGAGCAATGGAAGGAAATCCAGTAATCTCTGAGCTAATGCAAATCACTTTGTAGTTATATATGAATTATCCTACAGAAAATATCACAGTTATGACAAAGAGCATTAAACTGGCAATCACTAAGAAAAATAAAGAGAACACGATAAGATTTTATGTGAAAGGTCTTGTTTAATTTTTTGTTGCCCACTCTTCTTTTTTGCTAGGGCTAAAGCAAATTCTACAGTCCCATCTTAGATGAATAAAGCAAAATTAGTCTCATTGATATGAACCAATGAACCGAGAAGCAATCTACTGTATTTCTCCAGTGGGCAGGCCAAGAGAAATGAACGCAAAGGAAGAACAAAAAAAGAAGAGAAAGTGAAGTGGCTTTTCTCAACTTACCTCCTCCTCCTCGCTCCTCTTCCGATGTGGAGGAGGATGACGAACGGAAAAATGGCAGTAAAAACGTCATAATTCTCCAGCGAACACGCAGTTAGGACAAAGCCAAAATCTTTTATTAGCAGAGTATTAATTGCAAACCAGATAACAAACTAAAAACATCATTTTTCTAAATATTTAAAATAATTGTTGCATAAATATTAATTTAATTTTAGGAAAAATAATAATCCTATTTATTATCAAAATTTATTAGGAGTATTTAAGTAGAAGGATTTACATACACGACATATAAAACTATCTTATTTACTTATTAGACACCCAGAATATAAATTACTCTTCTACATATATTAATATTACCTGCTCCATATTGTAGTCTCCATCTGTCACTTACCGTCTGTCCAGATCTAATTATAGTTAGGTTAGCCATCAAGTATAATTTGTTTACATAAATATTTTTAAAATAAGTAATCGTTTACATTTTCAGTAATTCGATACGTAAGATTTTATAATTGAAGAAACAACATTGTTTCCTAGAATAAAATTACAAACTCTCAATCACATAATTTAGAATTTCAAGATCATGAAGGCGACTACAAACAAAACACACATAAAGAAATTTTAGGTAATATTAATGCGTTTAGAATATCTGTGGAGTAATTTTTTATGTTCTAGATATCTAATAAGTAAATGGACAATTTTATATGCCATATACATAAACCTCATGATCTGTAATAGTAGTTCATGCTTCTTTAGTCATTTAATCTGCATACCAGTTAATTATTTTATAGTTTATTTATAAGATCTATAGTATTTTTAACTCTTTAGTTTTAAATAAATTATTATTTCGAAATCATTAAACCATGCCAAACCCATGATAAAGCCAGTGATAAATAAAAATTTACATGAAGAAATCCAAAGTAATAGAGATACAAAACAAAGAAAAGAAAGGAAAACAGAGAATAAAAAAAGATAAAATAAAAAAGAAATAATAGAAACTTTAAAAATTAAAAAAAAAATCTTTGCATAAAAATACGTCTTGACAAGTGAAATTTACTACTAGAAATGAAAATAAATATGAAAATCATCAATTTTTTGCCAGTATCAGAACAGTTTTTTTTTTTTTCAAAATCAAGATTTATACTAGTGAGTTTCATAGCTCACTGCAACATCCCTAAATGGCCGAGATTTCCAATTAGCTGACCAAAAACCGAATTATGTATCAAGAACAACGCAGAGGAAATTCAGCCAATCTTATGCAATTAGGTTTTCCCGAAGAATTCAAATCCGACCAACACCTAAGTCTAACGCCATCATGAAAGTATCAAGTGAAAATGATCGAAGAGGGGGTAATTGAAAGAATAGTTACTCTTAGGAAGGAGATCCGACCACAGGGAAAGTAGGTGGAGCTCACATGAAAAATACCATAAAATGGTCGGAGCCTGATGCATGCGAAGCTCGCCGGTAACTTAGATATTCCAGCCATCAGCGATGCGCAAACCCCGCCGAAGCAGCTCGCGCGGCTCGACGACGCGTCTCTCTCGCTCTCTTTCGCTCTCTCTCTCTCCGTGCTCCCAAAAGCCGGTTTATGTTAATCTGGACAGAGCTGATGGTGAGTCAGAGCGAGTTTGGCTTTACAATTTAATGAGCATAATTCAAATCATTTCGAACTAATTTTTTGGTTGAATCAAATTAAATTTTTAATCTTATTTTTTAATTTAAATGTTTATTATATATATTATATATTATGCATTTTTTATTAAATTTAAAAATATTATGTATTATTTATACATATTTATCTTTATGTATATAAAATATATTAAAATAATTTACATAAAGTACATCTTAATTATAAAAATTATATATTTTATTATTAAAAATAAAATATTATATATATTATACTGAAATTTTATAAAATTACATATTATATATAATATTTTTATAAATAATTATGAATTAAATTACAGATATATTTTCATAAATTTTATCTTATTGTGTAAGTTTATAAGTTTGCAATGGAAGCTTTCATCTCACAAGATTGAGTTTAAAGTAAATTTTATGTAACAAATATATAAAAATTAAAATTTCATGATTAAGATTTAAGATTTTACATCGAGAATTTAGAGTTTAGTTTTTAGTATTAAAGTAATTAGGGAATAGAATTTTAAGTATATTATGATTTTATCTAAAAATGATATAAAATTTATAATTTTAGTGTGATATATATAATATTTTATATTTGACAATAAAATAAATAATTTTTCATGGGTGGTAACGTTAGTTCAAATTTCAGTTATATTTTATCTGATTGATGAAATTTCTTTAATTTTCGATTATTTTAGCACTTTATTGTATGAGTCCAAATGGAGGGCCAAGGCCTCCAGTGGATTACTTCGGCAGCCCATTAATTTAACTGGGCCTAATGGCAAGGCCCAGCCCAGCTAATACACCTTTGATAGCGATATCTTGGCCTTATTTGGCGCAAGGACCAAAATGGTAAATAATAATAATAATAATAATAATAATAATAAATAAAATTTTATTATGTTCTACATAAATTTTAATATAAAAAATATTATTTTATTTCACATATTTAATTATTTTCAATAAAAGTATTAACTTTATTTCACGTTTTAGAGCAAAATACTCGAATCACATATTTTTGATCTAAAATGTGAAATAAAGTTGACAGTTTAATTGAAAATAATTGTGTGTGTGAAATAAAATAATATTTTTATATTAAAATTTATGTAAATACAATAAAAATTATTTTATTATTATTATTATTATTATTATTATTATTATTATTATTATTATTTAAATTAATACAATTTTGGTATTCGCGTCAAACAAGGCATTGTAGATCAGTAGATCTAAACCTTATTCCTACAAGCTTTAATTTATTTTTTTCTATTTTAAAATTCAATAAATTTTGTTTAACAAAAACCATAAGTTCAATCCTCTACCAATTTAATGGATGAAGGAGCTGACTGAGGTCTCTATACAGTTTTACGTTGGCATTTTAGAATTCTTTTTTGGGATAATTACATCTAGGTCTTTAATTTTAACACTTAATAACACACAGATCCATATTTTTAAAATTATAATATTGAGATCTTGAGTTTTAATCGGTCTCTCTCTCCTCCCGATCTCCGAGCACACGCGAGGCCGCGCAATCTGCCGGCGGCCGCTCAGCCTCGCTTGTGCTCGAGGATTGGGATGGGAGGGAGAGATTGGAGGGGTAAAATGATAATTTTAAAAATTTGTAATAATAAAAAATAAAAAGGACTTATTCAATAATTTATTAAAACTCAAGAATCTCGATGTTATAATTTATAAAATGTGAATTTGTATGTTATTAAGTGTTAAACTCAGAGACCTGGGTATAATATCCTTTCTTTTTTTATCAAACTGATTTTTTTATAATTATTTTGTATGGAAATTTTTATAAAGTTTATCAAACTGATTTTAATCAAGTTAAAGATATAGTTTGAAGAGTTATTTTTTGTTTCATTATTTCAAATAATTCTTGAGAAAAGTTACTTTTATATTTAGTTAAAATGTATTTATAATTTAAAATAAAGTTAAATTTAAGGAAAAATTATGGAGTGAGGTGATTTCATCAGAGTACTTGAGGTAGCTCATTAATTCTATGTAAGTTTATAAAAATAAAAATTTAACATCTGAGGTTTTTTTTTTTTTTGTGAAAGTCGGCCGTAGCCTACGCATTAAAGCAATAAAAACAAAGTATCAAATACAGGATAAGCAATCCTTAAGGAGGATTACACAAAAATCAGGAGGGAGGGACGTATTCCACTCCCAACTAACATCTGAAGAAAGAGCAAAGGAAGCAATATAGTCGGCGACCATATTAGCTTGGCTATATACATGAGATATTTTACAAAATTGAAAAGAGAGCAAAATATGAATAGCATCCGAAAGTGCCGCTGGGGAGGGCTGCTGCGTGCCGTAGAGGGCTGATTGAAGCCGTAGAACAATCCTCTGAGTCCCTTTTGTCTAACATTATTACACACTCTTTGTGAATTTTTTTTAAATTTAGTTATTAAGTCACTATTTAAAAAATAAAAATATTTATTTAAATATTAAAAATTATTATTATAGGCTAAGCATATAGCTGAAAAAGAAAAAACTTGAGGCTGTAATAGTAATTAAAGAAACTTAAACTTATTTTAGAAACATAAACATAAATATTTTATGTTGGGCAAATTATGTTAGGGTCCCTGAGTTTAACGCTTAATATCGCGCAAGTCCACATTTTTAAAATTATAATATCGGGGTCCCTGAGTTTTAATAAATTATCAAATGAGTTTTTTTATATTTTTTTATAATTAAATTTTTAAAAATTATTATTTTACCCCTGCCATTCTCTCTCTCCTCCCGATCCGACGCATGCACGCGAGCCGCGGGACTGCCGGAAGTCCGGTTGCCTCGCGGAGTGTCCGCCGGCCGCAGGGCCCGCGCGCGTTCGCCGGATCGGGAGGAGAGAGAGGGGCAGGGGTAAAACAGTAATTTTAAAAAATTTAATTATAAAAATATTAAAAAAGACCTATTTGATAATTTATTAAACCTCAGGAACCCTGATATTATAATTTTAAAAATATGGATCTGTGTGGTATTAAGCGTTAAACTCAAAAATCTGAGTGTAATTTGCCCTTTTATATTTTAAAATAGTAGTTTAATTATCAAATTTAATAAAATAAGTAAAAAAGAACTCATGCCTTAACAATTTTTGATAAAAATAAATTCAGATGAGATATTTTTAAATTATAAATCTACTTAGAATGAGTCACCTATTTATTCTTTTTGCCACGGACAAACAACCCAACTATTTATTTAGTTGTCCATTTTCAACTAATAATTAATTCATTATAATATTTAGTGAATTTAAAAAATATTTATATATTCATAATCATAAAAGTTTTGAAATTTTTCCACTAAAAGCTTGACCGTTGCCCGTTGAAGGCTTTTCCTATAATGAACACTACAACAAGCACGAGAACTTTTGGCTTCTCGTTCTGGCCCAGCACCTCATGTACACGTATATGAACATTTTAGTTCACATTTATAAATAATATAAAATATGATATACATTATTATATATACATATTTATATTGATAGAATAAAATATTAAATTTAAAATATAAAATAATAGCAAAATAAATATTTGATAAAATGCCTGCACAGCTCAACCACGCGTGGCCCAAAATGAGTAGATCAAATTCTTGATTGGTGCACGCTACTGCCTTGTTTGATTCGAAACAACCTTTTTACTCTACATAAATTTCGATTATAAAAATTAATTTTATTTTACATTCAATACAAATACGAATATTAGAATTCAAAGTATTTCACATTTTACGTACTTTTTAATATTAAAATATATTTCTCTCTCATTAAACTTAAAAAATAAAATATTTTTTCTCTTGTCAAACAAAAAATTTGAACTAAACGAGGCCTGCATGTACCTCTAGTTCAATATTTTCTTGAGAAATATATATAATAGCAATTACGTCCCTTTAGTTCGGGCTTACATGTAATTAAGTCTTTATAATTTTAAAATTAATTAAATTTATTCTACAGTTTAAATTTATGTACAAATAAGTCCTTCGATGTTAATTAAGGTAGCTAACAGAAACTATTTTTTATTTAAAAAAATAAAAATTATTTTCTCTAATTAATAGAATTAATTTAAATATTATTTTTATCTAAAATACCTATTAAATCTTTAAATTAATTAAATTAATTCACTAGTTAGAAAAAATATTATTTATTAAATTTCGCTATTAATATCAAATAAATTATTTACATATTATCTTAAATTAAAAGTACTACTTAATAATTTAAAAATTAGAGAAATTTAAATGTATATAAGATCAAACTAGAGAGACCTAATAGTTATTTATTTATCACATAGATATTTAACTTAAATATTGAAGTTCATATCACATCAAACTTTTAGTTTTGCTACAGTTTAATATTCTCAGTGCTTATAAAAGTGAAAAATAAAAAATAAAAGGGATAATTACCTACATGCCATATAATTTAGTTTTTTTATATCTTTTTTATCTATCTTTAATTAATTATACTATACATACTCAAAACATTACAAAATCTTACATACACATATTTGAGTTAAAACTTAATTAAAATCTATTTGAAAAAAAAATATTCTGTTAGTAAATCATTAAAATTATATTTTTACTTTTAATGGTACATATTTTTTCTCTTCCTCAATACCATACTAAAACGTTGATTTGTCCTAAAATTAATTCACGTTGCGGATGTCTCCTTCCTTTGTCGCCACCTAAACATTAAGATTTTACGATTTTCACTCGAAATATATTTAAATATCCTTAAAATAATATGATGAACTACCCAGATTTTTTATAATCTAACTATAATTAGGTTATTAAAAAATTATGATTACTCATTATAATAGAAATAAGTTAAAATATATGTATGTAAGATTTTATAATATTTTGAGTGTGCATAGTATAATTAACTAAGAATGGATGGATGAGGTATAAATAAGATTAAATTGTGTGACATGTAGGTAATTATTTTAAAATAAAATTGAAATAAGATATTCAAACATAAATAATAAGAATTTAAAGATTATTTGATTGTAGGACTTATTGATATAAAACTTTTGATAACAAATCAAACAGAGAAGAAAAATACTCAAAAGAAAATAAATTATGACACATACTTTTACGTAAAAAATTTAAGAAAAAGGGAAAAATCACAATATCTATCTTGGAGTTTTAAATCTACTATATATATGAGTTTAAATACAATAATAAAAAGAATATAATACAAAAGAAGGATTTTTTAATAGTTTTAAATCTACTATTTATATAGAGACCATTTTATTGGCTCAAAAACTTTCCAAAAGAAGGATATATATATTAAGATAAAATAAAATTTTTATTTTATTAAAAATAATAATATTTATTATATAATTATGAGATACAATAACACTAAAAGAATAGTATGTCTTATATTGAAAATAAATCTGAATTACCATCAGATAAATATAGAAAATTAGACAACAATTAACTCAAGAATTGTTTGGAAAATTTAAATAATTAATTAGAAGAATCACATATTAAATTCTACAAATTAGACAATCTGTAATATTAAGTACTAATAATTTATTCGATAGATTTCAGCAGTTAGTGAGTAGAATTTATAATAACAATTAAACTACAATAAGAGAGTAAATAAAAACACGCACAATCTCACCTATAGTTAGGTAAAAAAATTAAAATGAAGTTTAAATTTTTTTTTTTCAGCACAAGACACAAAGTGTGCTATTATGGAGTACAATGATAGGTGATCTGTTAATAATAAGTTAACTTTTATGAAACGATAAGAATTAAATTTCTCATATTTTAAAAAAAGTTCATAAAGATGAAATTAAGCTTCTCTCTAGGCATAACGGGTGGATTTTTTAAAAGGAAAATAAAATATAAAATAGTGCTATTTGAGAAGCTTTCAACTGTCAAGGGAGGAAGAAAATAACAAGGTTTAATTTAAGTTAATATAATTAATATGATAATACAAATTAAGCTCACATGTGAAATAAAGAGGAATTAAAAAGAAAAATAATTAGGGATAATTACCTACATACCACACAATTTAGTTTTATTTATGTCTTACCCATCCATTCTTAGTTAATTACATTATGCACACTCAAAAAATTATAAAATCTTACATATACACATTTTAACTTATTTTTATTATAATGAGTAATCATAATTTTTCAATAACCTAACTATAGTTAGATTATAAAAAATCTGAGCCATTCATCATATTATTTTAAGGATATTTAAATATATTTTGAGTGAAAATCTTAAAATATTAATGTTTAGGTGGCGGTAAAGGAAGGAGACATCCGCGATGTGAATTGATTTTAGTACAAATCAGCGCTTTAGTGTGGCATTGAGGAAGAAAAAAGTATGTACCATTAAGAATAAAAATATAATTTTAATGATTTACTAACAGAATATATTTTTTTTCAAATAAATTTTGATTAAGTTTTAACTCAAATGTGTGTATGTAAGATTTTGTAATGTTTTGAGTGTGTATAGCGTAATTAATTAAGAATGGATAGGTAAAACATAAATAAAATTAAATTATGTCGCATGTAGGTAATTATTCCAAATAATTAAAATTAAGTGCAAGTGATAGAGATTAAATGAGAATATAAATAAAAACATGAAAAGTGTTTAGGATCAAGATGCAAATATTAAGAACACTAAGACCAATAACATCTATTTAGAGAGGGAATTAATAGAACTCAATTTCATGCGAATAAATATATACTTAATTTTAGAAAAGAGAATAATAAATATAAAATGAATCACTTGTCATCTATTGAACATGGATAATTTTTCTCAAGTATAATAATTAATCTAATTACACACTAAATAAAAATTACTCTATTAATTCTAAAATAATTATAATTATTAAAATTAATAAGATTCAACAACTTGGATTATAAAAAATTACACATTTTATCAAAAAAATTTTAAATTTTACAGATCTGATATCATACGTGTACGTGTTTCATATCTCCACGTCATCGACTTGCGACGCGTGTGGGTTCGATCGAATAGGACACGTGTCCCTCCGGTAGATATTTCCAAGATACCACACATGTACGGATTTCAAAAGGCTTTCAACGACACGTGTCCTTTCCTGCATTTTGCTGTCCCTGCGGAGAAAAATGAAATTTGATTCGAAGATAGAGATTCAATCGTCAAGGAGTCAACTGACGCGAAGACTTGGTCAAGGCACCGACCTAACGTTACTATATTAATAGCCGCGGCGTACGGCACCGCTACGCACTCTAATACTTGTGTTCCTGCTCGGCAAGACCACGATTAACCGGGGATTTGACCGTTAACAGGCTGAAATGTTCTCTCCTCCAAGGGCACCAAAGGCGGCGGCGAGCAGAGCTGCCGGATGCAGCGGTGCCGCTCCCCTCGCCGGCTGGCGCTGCGATGACGACGTGAACACGGGGATACAAGACGAGCGCGTGCTAATGCTGGTGTTCGAGCGGCTGAACTGGGATCCGCACGTGATCTGCGTGACGGCGTGCGTGAGCCGGCGGCTCCGAGCGGTTGCGGGTCGCGTGCTGTGGCGAGAGTCCTGCATCTCGCGCGCGCCGCGGGTTGTGGCGGCGCTGACGTGGGGCTCGCCGGCTGGCCCTGGCAGGGTCGGAGGCGGCTGGCACGCCCTCGCGAAGCTTCTGTTCTACTGCTGCGGTGGCCTGCCAAGCCGCAACTTCCCCCTCCCAGGGCGGCTCCCCGGCCACTTCGCCGGAGTTTCGCGGTTCTCGAAGACGTCGGGCCGGAGCTTCCTGAGTCGGCGATGCTGGGGGGACCTGCTCTACGTAAGCGACCCGTGCGAACACGTGGTGGAATGGGGGGCCGTGGGTGAGGATCTGGGTGCGTATCGGGGGGTGTTCAGGGGATTCATGAGGTCGAGGACGAGGGCTTGGCTGATCGCTCGGCAGCTGGATCTGGAGCAGAGGGTGAGGTGTCCGTATTGCGGGGCTAGGGTTTGGAGCATGACGGCGGCGCGGCTGGCACCGAAGAGCGCGGCGCGTCGGCTCGGCGCGCGGGACGGCCAGCTGGAGTACTTCGTCTGCGTCAACGGCCACCTGCACGGGAACTGCTGGCTGGCGCATCTCTCCACTGATGACGATGGTGGAGGCCTCAGCGGAGGCGGCGGCGGCGGCGGCTGCGGGGGAGGCAGCAGCGATGAGGATGATGACGGCGGAGGTTACGATGGGCGGCACATTGGGGATGATGATGAGGAGGACGATGAAGCGCACATTGCGTGCTGATGAAGGAAATAGTAGAGTGAGTGGTGCCTGTTCTTTTATCTTCTTGGTGATGTTTTCTGCCTCTTCCCCTGTTTTGGGGTGCTCTGTTTCAGGTTATGATTAAAATTTTTTCTTTTTAATTTTCCACTATTGGTTTGGTTTGTTTTAGCGTAGTATGATGGTGATGGAGCTCACATTGTTTTATCTTCTTGGTAATGTTTTCTCTCTCCTCCCCTGTTTTGAGATGCTCTGTTTCAGGTTATGAATAAAGACTTCATTTTTTTAAAAGAATAATCTGAATTGATGATCCTGTTCTTCTTTATTATCTAAATACTCCTGCATTTTATTTAGAACTTACGGAATTTTAAAAAAATATATATGCAGTATTCCGTTGGCTTAAGGGACAGTTCAAACTTAGAATTCAGAAAATTACATCCATACCCAATCTTTCATTTGTTGGTAAATTTGTAAAGACAGCGCTGGAATTTCTGATTTAAAGTTTTAGGATGCTTAGCGGTACAGAAAAGTGAGGCCATAGACTGCAAGTTGTCATTTATTTATTTCTTTCTTTTTGTAATAGTAATTATTGGTTTTGACTATAAGTTTAGTGATTAGTATAATAAAATGCACAACTTGTTTGCATGAAAATATTAATAATTGGTCAGTCTTGCCTTGTATTTACAGCGATATTTTTTTAATTTAAGTATATTTAAGAAAAAATTAATAAAAAATTGAGCTGCTGACATCGTTACTGGGCCCATGTCGTTAACATAAAAGAAATACTATTTTCACGTTGTGATTGTTCAAATTGATATGCATCGCGCGACATATTTTATTTTTCAAATCAGCTAAGGAGTCACTAAGTTTAAATTTTAGAACCTTAGTGTGACCACCAATATAATTTGGAGATCCATCATCCATAAATATTAAATTACCACCAAATCGAATGATAACATAAATAAATAATTTTGTCATTTAATCTATAATATAATATCTTTGAATGTGATTAATACAATAATAATAGCGCTTAGTTATTATTCAGCAAATAGGTAGTAAGTAGGTCAAATGGATAACAAATAATAAAATTTAATTTTTTTTATATTTTTAATAATTTTATTTATTGGTATGTAATTATTTAAATAATTGTACCCTAAATAACCAATTAATTAATAATTAATAATTCAGTAATTAAAAATATTTTAATGATTAAAAAAAATATAAAACATGTATTAAAATATTATTGCTTTTAATTTTCTCTTATTGAATTTCTTATTCTTTCTTAAAAATTCTGAGGAAATGAGAAGTGTAGAAAAAATAAGGAGGGGGCAAATTTATAAAAAATATTACTCAAAAGACGCCAGCCATTTGAGCGACTTCGACTTAACGGCAGTCCAGGTAATGACGTTAAAAATATGCACTTTTAGTTAAAATTTTTAATTATGCTAATTAATTAAAAATACTTAAATTAAAAAAAGCATCTAAGTTGATGTCGTGTTTGTCTTGAGTTAATGTATTCATGTGGGAGTATTTGGATCGTCGTAGTTGAATACAAAGGTTATTTTTGTCATTCAATATTTAATATTATTAAAGTTTGCGTCACCATATATATATTTTCGTATGCAACTTGAGGTCAGCGACTCTGCATTATATTATGTATATTTAGATCATGATCTTTCGAATATTTACACAATAGCCCTTGCGAACTTACATATAGATTATGAATTTACATATTAAACCCTACTGGCCTTTCACCGTTAATAAGCGTTAGGACAGCTCAGCAGAGCGCATTATTTGAAGCCGCAGGCATCTCCACTCTGTCAGCGGAATATTTAAACATTAAACAAATGTAATTTCTAAATTGGGAAAGTAGTTACGGAAACGAATAATAGTAATAGAGATAATATTTTTAAATAGAAAGATGGGACTGCAATAATTGAATATTAAAAAAAAAAAATCTGTACAACTTTTTAAAAAGATGAATAGAATCTACTACGAAGAAAAATACATCAAGCATTAATGGGAAGAATACCTTTAAATAAGTATATAAGAAATACTCTACATTAAGAACTTATTTAACGCAAAAATCAAATCAAGATTAAAATAATATTAATTTAAAAAATAATAATAAATAAATTTTTTTAATTATTTTACATAAATTTTAATATAAAAAAATATTATTTTACTTTACATACTTAATAATTTTTAATAAAATTCTATACTTTATTAAAAATTATTA
>JAEMOT010003822.1:187513-223430 GCA_019297695.1 Apostasia ramifera | reverse complement strand
TAATTTATGTAAAATAATTAAAAAAATTTATTTATTATTATTATTATTATTATTTTTTAAATTAATATTATTTTAATTCTGATTTAATTCTCGAGCTGAATAGAATCTTAATAAGTTATTTTAAATATGATCATGACAAATGTTATTTAATTTTTTCAAAAAAAAATTAAATAAAAAAATTAATGAAATTTTAATATAAAATAATTTTACTTTATATTACATTGTTTCAATTACATAAATTTTTGATGTTCTTTTTTATTTCTCCAGTATGGGCTTCTTCAATTAAAAATCTAATTACTATGACGCCGCCCTTCAAATCTTCGTGAATGATGAGAAGTGAAACTTATAAAAACTTTTTCAAACCTGCATTCCCATTCCCGGATTTAAGATAAAAAGTGATAAATTAAAACCGAATGGTATTTTTTTTCTTTTGAATTAGAAGATAGTTCATGATCAAATTAAAGATTATCATCTCAATGCTGCACTCATTCATTCAATATTTTCTAGTACATACTACATATTTGAGGTGTAGTCGGACCAGATTCAGCCCAAGTCAATTTGGATTGGATCCGAACTCCGATCAATGAACCTAAAGCTCTGATAGTAAGAGAGTAAAATTTACTAGAGTGGAAGAGCAAAGATGTAACTAGTCAGAAGCAAAAAAAGAATTGTATTTATATTTGGTCCACATAATTTGTAGTTTAGGAATAAGTTACTGAACAAATCAAGAAGAAAGCGAAGTTTTAAAAAAAATTTCTAACTGGGGATATCACATACAAATATATACCTTGAGCCTAAAATGCTGACACAAAGAAATGGGAAAATCTGAAGGTAATACAAAGGCAATTCTAGCTAAAGATTGCAGTCGAGTAATTCAGACCTAAAGAAAATGACTGATTCCGCGTTTGCAGAATAAATATGTTTAGAATACATATATACAGTGACAACAGCTACGTCTCCTCCTATCTACCAAGAAGACTCTCCTTCCAGAGTCTTCCTCCTCCAGCGAAGAAGAAGAAAGCTCCCCTTGGCAAAATGCCCCATGGCATCTCAGCATTTTGTCAAAAAAAAATCTGAAGAATGTGGAAGCAGGTAAGAGAGGAGGATATATGTAAACATAAAAGGAAAACAACAAACTACAAGCCCGTCTAATGATTTCTCTTCCATTCAGATCTATTTAAAATGATGGTGCAAGAGAGTCAAAGATCATATCTAATGACATACTCGAGTAATATTCAGACATTTTGCATGGCAATGACCTGCACGGTCATGACTGATGCAATGCATGGTATGTATGAATGTCGTATCATTTGGTTAGAGAAATCTATACTATGTGATGCAATTTTGCTTTGGTTCTCAACCTACCAACCCCCTCGTCTATTCTACCTTGGGATGGACTATGCTTAAAATTATGGGTAAAATACAATTAGATTACCAAGGATTACATCACCTAGCATAAGTATTTACATTTTTTAAATCACTTCACATTGGTACAAGGTCTATTGTGACGCCTGTAGCCAAAGAGGGTGAAGAGACGGTTCCCTCCCATGGGGTAGGAGAGTGTTTCACCTACTGAGGCAGTTAGGACAGTGAGGCAAACATAGGGAAAAATAGTCCTATATCGAAAAGTGGATTGGAGTTCATGTTATAATGCCCCTAGCCAAAGATGGTTTCCTCCTACGAAGTAGGAGAGTGCTCCTCCTGATAAGGCTTCTTGGCCTAGTGAGTTGGGCATAAGGCCGAATAATTTTGCATTAGAAAGTGGGAGAATTCCTAGGCTATATATATGTAAGAATGTGGCTGCATCATGTCAAGGTGCCTTTTGGTTGACAAAACCGTAAGGTTTCAGCCAAAATAGATAATACTTCGACATCTAGATCCCAGCTTATAATGTAATGATATTCGATTCAACCTCTCGAAGTACAATGTGGTTTAAAGATAAACCAAGTACTACGAGATCCCTCGATGTGGTTTAAGGATGAACCAAGTGTTGCGAGATCCCTTTACATAAGAGATTGTTGTGTGATCCACTTGGGGTTTTCATTGAGTGAAACTCCATTCCGAGAATAACTCCATATGGATATATCATCGTGAAGATGCAACCACTTGGGAGAAAATATAACCCAAGACAGAGATTCTACATTGGATAGAATTAACTTGTTCGCCTAATTATTGAGAAGGGATTTCCTCAATTGATTTAAACAAGTGCTTCTAAAAGATCAGAGAATCAAAAACAAATATGAGGCATTGGTTACGTCAATGCCTACTAGAAATTGTCAGAAGTGGCGTGGTGGAGAAAGTAATGTGAGAACATTCTTGGAGTTCCTAAGACCATTATGGAGAAATGAGACTACTATGTGGGAGTCACAAGGAGAGCACTCCTAGTGATTCGTTACCTGTGGTGAAGTCAAGCGGTGTCGAAGAAGAGGAATAACAAAAAGACCAGTTCTCCATTAACCACATGGATATCGTAAGGTTCTAATTTTCCAAGTGAAGAAACCAAATCACAATTAAACTCAGTAGTTTGCTAACTTGTGGTAATTAGAACTTTGTGAAGTGTTCCATCGTGTCCCATCAAAACTGTTTGAGGTCTTAGTTCGAAGAATTGTTATCTCCAATGTTTGTAGTGTACTCCCAAACGCTTGTTTGATCGTCTTTAGGGTTTCATGTTGTGCTACCGCACAGCAAGTGGTATCAAAACACTAGGTTGTGAACTCCATGAAGAATATGCACTCTATGGCGTCAACGAAAGTAGTTATGGTTGACAGCAATAACTATGGCATCTGGAAGTGCAAAATATAGTATATTTTGGTATGGAAGAATCTATATAAAATTGTGCTGAGTTTGAAAAGATCTAAAAGAGATTGAAGCCAAAGAGTGGAAAGAAGTAGATGAAAGAACAGTTAGCCTTACTCGAATGCGGCTAGACTTGTTTCATTTGGTCGAAGAATAGCTAAATGCTCCATGCAGGAAGTTGGGAAGCTTGATGAAAGGAAAATGGCAGGCAACAAAACCTTCCTAATCAGAAAGTACGTGAAATAAAATTGAAAGAAAATACTTTAGTCTTCGTACACTTGAATGAGATGTAAAGTGTCTTGACTGGCTACCATAAAGATGACACAGTTTGATCATCAGTTGCAGGCTCAACAATTTCTGAAATCTCTACCAGAGAGTTACGAAACACCAGTAGTCTTTCTAAGCCACTCTACTCTAGATGGAGTTTTAAAAATGAACCTTATATTCTCGAGCTTGCTAAATGAACAAATGAAAACATTCATAAGGTTTTTTTAGCAGAGAAATGCTGATAACAGAGAAGCGATGGAAAACTCAAAAAAAGATGTTCAAATCGTAGAATCAATAGAGTAAATCCAGAAGAACTTCAACCACAAGGAAAATGTATTATAGTGACAAGCCCAGTTACAAAAGGATTTTCAAAAATGGAGAGATGATTGGAAGAAAGAAGACAAAAGGCACTTCATCTCTTTCAAGCCCATCCATTATAGTTGAAGCTAAATAACGGCAGTCTCTAGTAACCTCAGCTGATAAAAAGACTGGGGTTTGCCTTGCTTGGGAAGAGCTGGAGTAGGTAGTTGGTTCAAGTACATCCTATCAGGTATCATCAAAGAGAGATCTCTTGATCTATAATCCCAATGAGCATGGTGTTTTGAAGAAAAGCAAGGTGAAGTACCAAACATCCTTGGCATAGGAGATATTGAGCATCAGACCAATCTAGGGTACAAGCTGAAAATCATGAAGTGAGGCATGTCCCAAATATTCACCATAACTTGATTTATATAGCAGGGATATGTCGACACTTTTAGCAAAAGGCAATGGAAGAAAGCCAATGGGTTATTCATTGTAGTGAGGAAAATCAAATGTTGTTTGTTGTACAACTTGAAGGCAAAGATATGCAAACCTCTAGTGAGAGCTACCAAAGATGAAACCTCGAAATTGCTGTAGCATATGGATGAGCCATATCAGTGAAAGAGGGCTGAAGATCCTTGAAAAGCAAAAGCTGGTGCCAAATTTAGAAGGAACATAGGTGGGACATACTATATCGGGATATTCATTGATGATCATTCAAGGAAGATGTAGGTGACCTCTAAAGAATAAGAATTAAGTCTTCAATTCCAAGAATTCCATGGCATTTGAAAGGTAATCCACAAGGCATCTAAAGTCTATTCTCATTGACAATGGTGGAGAATACACTAGTCTTTTGTTAACTACTGTCGAAGAAAGGGAATTCGACATTTGTAGACTATACCAAAGTCATCCTCATAGAATGGCGCTGCTAAAAGGATAAATAGAACCATAATAGAAAGAGTTACGTACCTACTATCTCATGCCAAAGACACTCTGGGCAAAGGCGATGACATGTACAATAGGCCTCCAAGCATCCCACGGAAGTCTAAACAAGTTTGGAGAAGGAAGCAAACTTCCCTTAAAGTGCCTAAGAACATTTGGCTATCGCGTGTTTGTGCACATCCTAAAGGATGACAGAGCCAAGAATGACACTGGTGTACGTGAGTGCATATTCATAGACAACTCATACAATGAATATGGGTACAAATTATGGGACCCAAGGGAGAAGGTCATAAGGAGTTGAGATGTTGTAACTCCATTTTCTTACGCCACTTATACCGTGAATTTGCATAAGTTATGGAGTTATGGGACTTAAAGGAGGTCATCATAAGGAGTTGAGATGTATTTATCGAGGACCAAATCCTAGAATATGTGAAGAAGAGACAGATGGTCCAACCCACTCCATACCTCAAACAAGGAAAACCGACAGAGATTGACAAGAAAGAAACCTCTGAGGATAAGTCAATGATTGTAAAAAGAACAAAATCCTCGAAGCTGGAGGAGATGAAGCCATCAAAAGAAGATGATGAAAAATAGATCTTTGATGATGCACCTTCATTAATATCCAAAAAAGTAGAAGTAGAACCTCAAAGGTCCTCAAGGTCTGAAGTTCTTCAACAAGGTATCCCACAAGTAATTATGTGAAGGAATTTGAATAGAAACCGGAGATTGACTTTAAAGAAATATTCTCTCCAATGGTAAAAATGGCATTAATCCAAATGGTGCTTCCTCTAGCTTCCAATCAAGATTTTCAAGTTGAGCAATTGGATGTGAAGACAACTTCCTTCACAGTGATCTAGAAGAGATCTATTTGGAGCAGTCTAGAGTTTTTGTAAAGAAGTTGCAATATCTAGTTGTTAGTAAAGAAAGAGCTTGTACGACCTAAAATAAGCTTCTAAGCAATGGAGGAAGAACTTTGATGTGCTTATACTTTATAGCCAAACATAAGTACTAGAGAACCATTTCAGATTATCACATGTATATGAAGAACTACGAAGGTGAAAACTTTAAAATTCTGCTCTAGGTAGACAATATGCTCAAAGCTAGCCAAAATGGCAAGAAGATCTAGAGGTTGAAGGTAGAGCTCAGTAAGATGTTTGATGTAAAAGACTTCAGTCCAGTCAAGCAGATACTCAACATGAAGATTAAGAGAGATCAAAGCTATCATAAAGGAGCTATGTTGAGAAGATACTAAAGAGAATCAACATGAGCAAGGTGAAACGGGTGACAACCCCTCGTGTGCATTTTTGGTTGTCAGTGAAGAATTGCCCAAACACTAAAGTAGCAGAGAAAATGTTGAAGATTCTACACTTATTTGCAACTATAATCTTGATGCATGTAATGTTCCCTCTCCTAGGTCATTATGCTAAGGAAAGATCATATGGGATGAAATCCCCACCCAACTCAACCCTGACCAACATCTCCTAGGTCATTTTCCTTTGGAGAACGATATCACAGCTAGTCTACCATTTTAAATTCTATTTGTTTCCTTAGCTAGTACAACTTGACACTCACAAAGAAGATATGTAGGTGGAACTAAACCTCTAAATCAATTACGAGACATGATGGCCTAAAAAAAAATCAAATATGGGAAAAAAGGACAAGCAAACAATTCAAAAAACAAAGACCTACCTAAAAGATAGACTAAATCTCAGGGATCCAGGTATAGTTTAACCTAGAAATAAACAACAATGCTCAACATATAGAGTTTAAAAAAAAAAAACTACTTAAAAAATATAGAATGGAGCAGTACAGTGAAATAGATTGATAAAAGAAATACTAAATAGGAATAGAAATCAGGCGGTGATGATGGCAAAACTATGAGAAGATACCTCAATACTACAACCAGAATAGTTATCTTGCTCTCCAATAGCTTGGTGCTGCAAGGGCAAAAAAGGAAAACAGAATTAGAGATCACAAATAATTTATTTTGTTATTTACAACATGAAACAAGATGAAATTCTAAAATAGTTTTTCTATAATGAAAAAAAGGTCAGATTTGATATAATAGACCTCCAGCTACCCGCGAAACTGGATTTTCCAAAGGGGCTCTTGGAGGTGCGGCAAAACTGGATGTCCTGGGAGGATGACACCAGCCCTGACAAGTAGCAGATGATGAATCTGGTTGAGCACCAAAGTATGGAGGTATGTATGGTGGTTCCACCTTTTCTGATCGCATTGGAGCTACACAAAAACATGCTATCAGCAAATTTAATAAGTAGGATCAAGAAACTATGCTTTAACATGCTGCAATCTAACTAAGAGGGCTTTTGGTTCATCGCAATTGAGATGTTAGTGTTACTTAGAGTGTCTATGCCACTTAAACGTCCATGTTATATATAAATAATTGTTTGTTTAATTCAATGTCATTATATTAGAAGATGACAATACTACTTACTTTTGTTATCCTAAACTTCACTAACTATTCTACACTCATCTCTTTATATTACCATGTTAAGGTGACATTAAGATGTCTCCCCCACTTTGAGTATCAACTAGAGATCATTTTTATAGAGTAACAATCTTATAATTTTTTACAAAAATCAAAACCCTAAACTCTAAACCTAAAGATGCCAACAAATCAAATAACTAATTTCTCTAAATAACATACCACAACATCACAATAATATTGAACCAAACACCTCCTAAAACTGATACCAACTTCTTCCTACAGAGAAGAGTATATATGCATTTACACATTTTAAAATATAAATGATGTATTTGCCAATGTGTGACTTAAAAATGCACATGGAACATATACAAGCACATGTCTATGCATTCAATAATCAAAATGTGTAATGAATCTCAAAATGCATTGCATGTTTACAACTCAAACTCTAACTCAAATATTAACCCAAAGTTCATTACTTTTAAATCCACTAAACTCAAATTCAACTCAATTAGATATTCTAGTTTGAAGTTATGGTCAAATCATTGAAACATTGAATCAACGCAACAAAAAGTAAAATAAAAAGGCATAAAGGCAACTTAAGCAAAATCACGTACATTAAAAGATTTTTATGTGTTAACTACTCTGAAAAGTAGTATTTACCCATACATCACCCGAATTTTATAATTTACATATAAACAACTATTCCGCTATATATTTACGTATATACCACATAAACAAAATTATAAAATTACAACAGGAGTTAAAAACAGTAATCACAGTTTTTTTTTACTTTTTTTGATAATAGGAATCACAGTTATTTATAAAGAATATTTAAATAATATATATCTATGCATGCACAGTCTATATGCATATGTATATTTATCAAGTGTATTTACATTATGTATTTTTGCACGTGCATATGTATACATGTATGTATATGTGTGTGTGCATTTGTATTCATGTATTTTAACATATATATACACATATATATGTGCATATTTATTTATGTATATATTAGTATTTATGCATATATATATATATATATATATATATATATATATATATGCATGCGTGTGTATTTAGGTCTAAAAGTTAACCATATTAATCATGGTTAATTAGTACGAGTTAAAAAAAATGATGTATTAGTAATTATAAAGTTAAAATATAATATACTAGAAATTATGGTTGTTAAAAAGGGGAGTAATTATAAAGTTAAATATAGCATACTAAATATTATGATTGTTAAAAGGTGGTCTACAAGCAAAATTTAAAATTTAAGTGGTACGAGTATTTAGGTAAATCACAAAATCCAGATGATGTTTAGGTAAATGCCCTTCTTTGCATTTATTATTTTCTTTTATTTTATTTTTTTTTTTTGGGGGGGGGGGGGGGGGGGGGAGTGACAAAATGAGGAAGAAATTAATAAACCAGAATGAACACCTGGATAAAGTGCATTCCTATCAGAAACGTCATGAAGAGGAATTGACCCCCTTGGAACCCGTTCATTGTAGAAATTCCCCCTTGGTATATCATTTGCATGATGGAATCCATCCGCAAAGGAAGAATGATTCACCCAAGGTTGAGGCCTTTGTTGTGGCTGCTGAGCTTGCAGGTAAGAGAATTGATTTGAGACCATCGGTGGAGGAGGCTGCACATGATAAACCTTACTTGTTGATGGCATATTGACTGAGGGCTGCTGAGAATTACACCCAGTAGGCATGGCTGGACACGAAACGGGAAGGTTGTTGAGTGACCCTGAAGAAGTGGAAGAAGAAACTGCTGGAGGTAACTGTTGAGTATGGCCTCCAAATCCTGGATGAGAAACAGGTTGTGGCAGTTGCATTTTAGCAGTCTGCACACAAAAGTAAAGGTCTATCAAATCATATTGCATATTTAAGCAACAAGAAGCCTCAAAACCAAACTAGCAGGTCACCAGACAGATTTCTCTTAATTCAGCGTTAGTTAAGACTCTCATTATGAGAATAAATCAGAGCCGTATCTAATGACCATATCCCCATACATTTTTGGCTTTTCCCCTCCCTCTCATTATTACCACTTAAACCCCCCTGACAGTCGAGTACAAAAACTTCTAGAATTCAAAATGGATATGACAATATCATCTTGAATGGCCCTCATCTTACCACCAAAGGTAACACCAATTTTTTTGTCTCCACTCATCCATGTCTAAACTATGATAATCTTAAGGATAACTTACCACCAAACTGTCCAAACTCTCGTACAACATAGCTGTAAATTTTATATGTCAATGAAAATGAAATATCAAAAGTCGTGGAACCTTACCTGATCAGCTCTAGATTGGGAATCGGTATTATTGCACACAGCAGATGAACCTGCTAAATTGTGAGGAGCTAATCCTCTGGCAGTAGAACCATATGGAGGCACAGGGGGAGGAGAAGATGGCAGAGGAGGGGGAGATGGTGGTCGGTTATCTGGAAGCGGAGGCACATAAAGTACCGACTTATTTTGATAAAACTGATTTCTGTAATTGTACACCACACCAGCTTCAGGAGTATGAGATGTCGATTGACTAGCTTCTTCTCCACATAGTGGTGCTACATCCTCCATTTCAAGCTCCCCATCCACATCTTCTAATAGATGTCGATGCTTTTCACTAGGAGTTCGAGCTGTCTTGCCATCATGATCAACTTGAACGTTCCTGTCTGGTGTGACAGCCTCGAAACCTTTTTCCTCGGAGGCACTCCCCTCATCATCTTCAAGAATCCGTGTACTAAGATTATCTGGAAGTTGAAAGCTGGCATTACTGGGAAACAATAAAACTAGTTGGTCATCTACATGCATCACAATACAGAAGTTCTATAAAGAAAAACATCATAACATCATAATTAGAAGTCCCTGTGTGAATGAAGCTCTAAGCCAAAATGTAAAACAATTAATAGACAGCACCAGAATTCTAAATCACACAGGTCGAGAACAAATATTAACAATAACATGCACAGAAAGAGCATCACGATAGATTAAAACATTAATTCTAATATAGATGCATGCAATACTATTAGAAGGCAGCATACAGTATGATGATTTAAGTTCAAAACATATCTAGCACAAGATCATAAAATGTCATAAAGAATATATAAGTTCACTCTTAATATTAGTTATTCATGAATAAGTAAAATATTTAGGATATTGGCTGGTTTTTCATATTCTTCCCCTAATTATTGCATTATGAAACTTGGTTATATCGATTAATTCCTTCTACCGTGCTTTGCCGTGATCCTACAAGAAATATGGATAGCCATTAGTTTGTATATTCACGATGGCAATATGCATGGATCACAGGGTCCATGGGTTAACATCTATGATGATTAATTTTGAGAATTCTACCACACATATGCCCTTTGTAAAAGAGTTCTTTTTTTATTATTTTGTTGAACAATTCATATTAATTGCCTTTATTGAGAAATTGTACATCAATGGTTCTATGTTGAGTACTGTGTGAAGTTGAATTTACTTTGAGTACTGTGTGAAGTTGAATTTACTTTGCAAAAAAATTCTCAACAGCTTCTACAGTGACAGCTCACAGGTTTTCACTCCAATCCATAACACATTATCTATTTCAATTCCCCATTCTACTATACAAACGAAATTGCACATATCTATCTTCTATAAATGTACATCCCATATAATTTATGACAATCACCAAAACTTCACTAGGTCATCAAAATCCAACACTTAGCCATATATAATAAAATATAGGGTTTCTTATTTTTCATCATGCTAAACTTCCCCTAAATTTCTCTGATTCCTATCAGAGAGTAGCCAAAAGGTTGCACCTATATGAATTGCAAACCTCTGCACTAATTATATACTCATGAAAATATCTACTCTTAATTCTTTAATCCTCCATCACTATTGAGATTCTTTCTTTTCATCAACAGCTAACAAAATGCTTTGCTCCATTAACGCTAGGCATAACATTAATAAATTCTCTTCCATCCTACTTAACGTTTGATATTTTTTTTCCTCAAAGTCTCAACTATTTGTGTTATTTTGTCTAAAATAGTAAATGATTACGTGAAACAATTATGAACAAACTGTTCCTATACATATCATAGGAATATCTCAGAAAATGAAAAAGTACACACTCAACAAATAGTACCATGCTTTGCATTCCAGTTAAATAAACAAAGGAAAGTTACAAGTGAGATAACATCAATGGAAGAAATTGCAACATAAGGGTTATACTTTAAATCAAAAAGAAGAATACAAATTTGAATATTCAGCCTTTCTCACAATGCATGGTAACTGAAGGATCGGTACAATCAATCCCATATACTTGGGATTAAGATGAGACAATTAATGTGAACCTATGAATCAATAGGTCCAACACATAGCACATAACATTGACAAAAATATGTTCACAAATTAAGCATAATACATGTAACTGCAGATAAAAACAAACAAGCAATAAAATGACAAGACTTTGCATTTGGGATAAGTGCTGACTTACTTGGACCAATGACAATTACATCAATCCAAGTGGTATCACTTATATCTCTCTTCAAAATCAATAAAAACAACATGAATAGTTCTCTTTATGGTACCCTTGTCATATGCTGTTATGTAACACCATGCACTAATAGTTATATACATGCATATTTATATATAGAGCATTAAAGCATCAATAACTATATATACCAATCAGGTGAACTTGACTTGAGACATATCAAGTAATTAGTAACGCTTGAGCAAAATTTAATGAGTTGGCTTTAAAACAAATTCATAGTCCGAATCACACCCTCACCCAAGCCACCTAATCAAATCCTACATCTACGTCATTTGTTCTTCAGTTTCCTGCCACAAGTCCTTACCTTTTCACTTTTTGATAGATGGATGAGTTGACTAGGCATATTTGAGGTGGAATTCCTAATACGTATTTTGGTGCATGATACATATCTAAAAATATTAGACATGTGAAGAAGTTGATCACAAGTTAGAATATTGGAGGAGCAACTTAAAAGTGAAGGGATCCAAATTGAATAGAAGGCATCGTACATGAATTGTAACTTTGATGACTTTAAAGAAAAAAAAGATGTGAAACTAGATGGGACTGTAGCCCTATCTTGCAAGAACTTCGAGTACATTAGGTCTATTATTCACAGTTACGGGAATACAAAGAAGGATGCAAATCATAAAATCAAAACAAGCTAGAAAAATGAAAACAAGCTAGGAGGTTTATGAGAAAAAAAGTCTATTATGATGAAGTAAAAATTTTACAAAACTGTCATCCAATTAAACTACACTATATAGTAGTGATTGTTGGGCACTTAACTAGTAAAATATACAAAAGAATAGTCTGAATAGGGTAGCTAAGATGCGGAAGTTGAGAAGATTGATTTGTCATGTTATAGTAAACCGCATTATAAATGATCGAATAAAAAATAGAGTAGGTATGGTACCTACAGAGGATAAGATGACAAAATGACATATATAGTGAGTTGGCCATACCCATCTCAACCAAAAGAGGTCCTTATAAGTAAATATTAGGAGATTTAAACGCACTGTTAAATAGAGGAATGGGTAGACTAAAAATAACTTAGGATAAAGTCATAAAAAGACCTTAACTTATGCTCATGGACGACATTGCTTTACATTGAGTTGAATGGAGAAGAGAAATCCATAAAGCCAGCCCTAAGTTTGGGATTAAGGCTTTGCTGCTGTTGTTTGCTTTTAGTCTAACTATTAATTTTATGTAGGAATCCTCTGAAGGAAGAATTATACATTACTTCATAAATAATTTTAATAAAAATATTGCGACCAAGTGTGATGTACTGATTTCCATATTTGCTGTATCTAATTCTAATTTCCAATTCCTGCTCCAAACCAGACAATTTACACAATTCAACAAAATCCAATCTTCTCAAATCTCAATCCATGAAACTTACGCCAGGAAACAACAGTAAATATAAAAGTAATGCAAACAAGAATGTGAAAGAAGAAATAAGGAATAAGAACAAACCTTCCGTATTCATCAACAAGCATTCCTTCCATTTCCCTCAAGGGGTCATTAACAGCTCTTTCAGTTCTGGGATGTCTCCTAGAGTATGAATTAGAAAACGAAGCTTCAGTTCCATATTCAAGTTCTCTAATGTGGTGTCGGACTGTGAAATCAGGAAGAATCCTTCTCTCCAGCCATAGCCTCAGAACCTGCGCTTTCAACAAAACTATTGAGCTGAAAATGACCCTTTTCTTCTCAAGTACAAGGAAAAATATGGCCTCGATAGGTGCTTGCCTTAAGGCATTGTCTGCGGTTCTCAGTTGCAGCATTTCCTGGAGGTGCAGCAGCAGATAACAAACGTGGTAGTACAGCCTGCACAAGAGAAGGATAAACATCTCCAGCTCCACCTGAAGAATGATTTCCAAATATGTGAGCTGCAAGTAAGAAACAAGGATAACAGAAAACTTAGTTCAAGCCAAGTCAAATGAAATAGACTTACCTCTTTGACAGCGAGAGCACTGAGTGATAGAATCAACAAGAAAGAAAAGATCTACCCTTCTATGTAAGCTTGATTCCTTTTCCAAGTACTGAACAAGAATGTCAACGACCTAAACATTCCCAAAAAGAAAGTGAAGACTTGATAATATTTAAAATAATGATACCATCTTGTCACTGAAAACTGTAGATTTATTACAGGTAGAAAAAACTATGATAAAAGCCTACATTAAATGATCATTGAGTTAATAAGAGTTTGACGGTTTACTTAATCAAAATTTCATTTCAACCAGAAAACAACCACCACCAAGCCTTTAGCCCGTTAGTTGTGATCGGCTACATGAATCCTTGTTTTCGCTGCACTTTATCAATTAACAAATTCCCATTTAGCTCCAAGTGTATAAAATCATTCCTTATAATTTTTTGCTATGTTTTTTTTTGGTTTCTATCTTCCTCTTTTTACATGACCGAGGTTTAATAATTCAACTTTCCTTACTAAAGCTTTAATCGACCAACTATTTATAAGACTAAGCCATTTAAGCCGACTCTCTGAGTTTATTCTCAATTGATGCTACTTCAATATTTTCATGGATATACTCACTTCTCATTATGTCTTTTTATGTATACTCATTTACTTTAGCATCCACATTTCTATAATACTTATTTTATTTGTATACTTTTTTTTATAGGTTAACATTAAGTACTATATGTCATCATTGGTTTTACTACTGTTCTATAAAATTTACATTTAAGTCTAAGTGAAAATTTTTTATCGCACGACATATCAAATGTATTTCTCTACTTCATCCATTTTACTTGGATCTTGTTAATGACATTATTATCTTTTAAATCATTATTTTGTATAATTAATTCAAGGTATCTAAAGCGCTCGCTTTTCCTAATAAAAAAAAAATTAATGGATCTAACTGAATTTAGATTGTCAATGTTACATGTGAGCATAAAAGTAGCAACTATCTAATGTTATCCACTGCAAACACAAATTAGTATTTAAGGGAACAAATATGCCAAGGGATGTATGCACATATGCATCTTATACTTGCAAATATATAGGAAAGTGATAGAAACCCATGGTGATAATAACAACCGCAATAAAGCCTTAACCACAAATTAACTGAGGTCACATATATTTTTCTCTTCCCCATATAGTTCAATTTGAATAAATCATTTCCAATATACATGCCACTCCAATTCTTTCAAAAACAATTATTTCTAGTGCAATACACTCTGATATGATCACTCATTCGAGCCTCTACATCTCTACTACATTGATATTTTGTTATTTAACTGCACCACTTACTCTCACAACTAATTCACATAACTATTTTGTGAGTAATATTAAAAAATTTCAACATAATAATTTTCTTATCACATGAAACTTATGTCAACCTCCATGAATTTCAATTAACCACACTATCTTATAAAATGTACTTTTAAGTAGAGTAAATTTTTTTATTATACAAAATACCAGATGTAAACCTCTATTTAATTCATCCTACTTCGATTTGTTAATAACATCACTATTTATTTCATCATTTTATATGATTGATCTAAGGTATCTAAACCGTTCACTCTTGCAAGTGATTTTATCTTAACTAAATTTATACTTCATATATTCAATTTTAGATCTACTAAAATTAAAACCTTTGAACTCTAAATTATTCTTCCATAGCACGAGTTTTGCCTTATTCTCATCTATGATCTTATCAACAAAAAGAATATCATTTATGAAAAGCACACATTATAGCAGCTTCTCTTGTATGTGTTCAATCATAACTTCTATAACTAACATAAAGAGATGTAGACTTAAAGATGAACTCAAATATAATCCAATTGTAATGAAATCCTTAATCAAACCTCCTTATACAAAAAACAACCTCCTTTTTTAGTATCCAATTTCTTATATAGATTCTCAAAAATAATATTTTTTATATTATAGGCTGCTTCTTGTACTCTCATCGGACCACAATATATTTCTCGTAATTCTCCTTATTTTTGTATTTTAAATAAATCTTTATAATAAATTTTCTTCTCTTTAATTTTTTTATACATCTTATTTCCACTACTAAGCATGTTTATTGTATGGAACCATTTCATTACATTCTCCTAGTATATCTTTTGTCACTTTTCGAATGTAGTTAGCAACCATCATTTATATAAAATCAAT
Organism: Apostasia ramifera; assembly: GCA_019297695.1. NCBI lineage: Eukaryota > Viridiplantae > Streptophyta > Magnoliopsida > Asparagales > Orchidaceae > Apostasia > Apostasia ramifera. The sequence continues at coordinate 208,019 of JAEMOT010003822.1, read as the reverse complement.
TTCAATCTCAATATCCTACCGAGTTCTAAAACCTTCCGCTTAAAGATATTTTTATTCTTATCATTTAAATTCCACCATAAAGTTCAAAGACATTATTTTGGCTTGTTCTTTCTCTATCTTTTTATTTTAAAATCTAAGACCATTAGTCGTATTAAGTAGTCAAATTTTCACTTAAAATGACTATAATTTTTACAATCCAAGCAACCTAATTTTTTTAATAAGAAAATTATCAATATGTGCTCTTGAAGACTCATTCTTATAAGTGAATAAATATTTGTCTTTTTTAACCAGGTATTAGTCATAAGCTAACGGAGCATCTAAAATTATTTTACATTTCTTATTAGTATTTTCAAAACTATGCCCATTGTAGATGTTACTGAAATCCTCAACAATCCTTCCAGAATATCCATTCAAATCTCCTCCAATGAATATCTTTTTCTCTTGAGCTGTCCCTTAATTAATTCTACTAAATCATTTTAGAAAATTTTCTTTTACACTGACATCCAAACTTACTCAATGGTATATGCACTTACAATGTTAATAATCATCCTACTGATTACAAATTTTAAAATAACAAATTTATCTCCATTCTTTTGACTTTCAAACTCTTATCCAAGATTATAATAACTTCATTTTAGTCTCATACTTATCAGAGTTCCAAAATTTGAAATCTAATCTATCAATTTCTTTAGCTTTCTTCTTAACTTATTTTATTTTCTGAAAACATAAAATATTAATTTTCCTATGAATTATGATATCCACTAATTCTGTTATCTTATCTGTCAAAGTACCTATATTCCAAGTTCCTACTTCTATCTTATTGTCTTAGACTAACTTCTTTGTCCGTATTCATCCATAATGTGAGAACCCTTGCTCACTTATCACTACATCCAGGCATTGATGTAATGCCTGTTGCATATTTTGATTCTACATTTTTCACTTATCATTTATCTTTAGTTCCTAATCTTACCTACACACCTCTTTAAAAAAATAAAATATCCCGTTACACCTCATTAAATTTACAAGCATGCAACTGAAATTCAGGTTAGGGTTTAATAGAAACTCCATGCCATCAACCACCTCAATTATCTAGCGAGATACTAGACCTCATTTACTAGCACCTTGCTCTCTGATTCTCCCCCACCGGCATCTCCCTGAATGAATTTCCTAGTTGAAAGAGAGAGTGCATACAAGAGAGAGAGAGATCTGTGATGGGGATTTAATTGTGGTGACAGAGGAGAAGGAAAGAGAGAAAGCAAAAGAGAAATGTCATAGGCTTCAACAATGGTGAGCATAGGGGAGAGAAAGAGATCTATGATGGGAAGGAGGGTAGCGCCAGCCGGTGGATGCACGATTTGCAAAAGCGGAGAGGACCAATGTCGTGCGCGAAAGGTAATTATGGCTAGCCTAAAGTAAACCTTAGATTAAGCAAAGTGGCAGTGCAAAGTACGTGTTTTTGTAATTGTACATTCAATTTACAGTGTGTTAAGAAGTAATTTGCTTGAAATGAATGGAAAATGTGTAAATCAGCTTGTTTAAATGGTTATATTATAATCTGCTAAGCAATTTTGATAGAAGCAGACCATAGGTACAAAATTGTCATGGGAGCCCAGCACCATATAATTAGGTAGAGGTCTAGGGAACGCAAGCACGAATATGATAGAAAAGTAATTTGATTTTAAGGATACCAATCAACATAAAAATAATGCATGAGCAATACCATCAGTCAGGATTAAAATAAAATCTAATAACAATAGTACTTATTTCTCTGCCAAAAGTTTAAACAGCCTCAATAACTTAGCCTCGATAGAACAGAAATATGATGTAAACATCCTGATTGAGACGATTTATACATTCCACCCAACAAAATAAGATTAACTAGTGATTTAAACTTGACACTATGTATTAAACTTTGCCTAAATCTGTTTTAGTAGTAGATCAACAATAGTGCTGCTAGAATGGGGCTGAATCCACAGTTAAGAATTCATCTATTCTTCCTTGCATATAAGACGGAAACCAACTGCTAAAGATGCGTATGATGAATAATATCAAAACCTCTTCTGACAGTGCAGTCAATACATCTGCATAGTGCCAGCTTCAAGACCGTATCCCACCCAAATCAACTCATGACTACATCAAAACAAGGTACAACTATCCCATCTCCACCGCAGTAATTTACCAGGAAATGACTATGAAAAAATTTTTTTTTTTTTTTTAGATGTGTATGAACAATATATGAAATGTACTGTCATGAATAATAATAATTATGATGTACTCATCAAATAAAATGATATCAAAGTGTATATTAGCCCAAGAAGATAAACCTACCAAAGAATAAGGTCTACAGTGCAAAAGAATGTATCTAGATTAAAAAGTTGTTTGAAAATAACAATTAAAGTTTCAATAGTCAGAATTAGAAAAATTCAGTCTTCAGAGAACCAGATGCAGAAGGGGAATTTGGCCTTAGACTTTGGGGGTATTCTACAGTTTCGTCCCTAGATTTTCCAAAGGTTTTAAGTTTTGAGAAAACAAGCGATTTGGTGTTTTCTGTTTATAGTGCCATTAGAAGGGTAGTAAAGACTGCATTACCTTTCATTTGTTTTCAATGAGAAAAGACACTTCGGTCCCTAAGCTCTAAGGGTTTCTATGGAGATGGTCCCTTGGTTGTATAAATTTGTTTCTTCGGTCCCTATGCTTTGACAAAACCAAAAATCAGCAATTTCACGTAAAACTTTTTTGATTTGACTGCAGATTTTAAGAATGCTTTCAATTCTGTTCTATTAGCTTTGCATTTGGGTCTTAATAGCATTTTCAACGGTGAATTTGAAAAACCAATGGACCAACCTCAAGCCACCACCAAATCATAGGAAGAGAAGTTCTTTTTTCCGAAGGATTATGTAATCATAAATGTAAAGAATAGTTCTTCATGAGGTCATGTGATTCACAAAAATGCCACGCAAAAACTACTAGACGAAACGATATCTAGGCTTTATCGAGACATAGGGATCAAAGTGGTAAATTTGGTAAACTGAGGGACCGAATCATAGGTAACTCTTATGCCATAGGGATCAAATTGCTTTTACCCAAACAAAAATTGAGCTCAACGCAAACTCACTGGCAATTCATAATTTTGCCTGGCATGTCAAGATAAGCTCCTCAAAATGAAAATAACCAATCATGAAGTAGAATAACATCAAGGTCAAAAATCAAATTGAAGACAACCTATCCACGGAGAAGGTACAAAAAACAAGTCTAAACTACACAAGAAATAATCTCTCAGCAAAACGTTTTTTCAAAAAAAATTTATAAGTAATCAAAAACAAGAAGTGAGTGAAAGGCCCAACCTCTCCAGCAATCCCATACTTTGCACAGTCAATTGCAACACGAGTTGCCCGACCTATGCTCTCTTTTGTTCTGGATAATGTACACAGCAAAGCTTTGAAGGATCTGCGTGCTGCATTAATTTCCGCATGATCCATGAACTTGTTAAATCCTTTGTCAGAAGGGACACCATTGGGGGTTCTATTTCCATTCTGTAGGTAACAGGTCTCATGATCTGAAGCAGGTATTTGGTAGAACATATGATCTGATGGTGATACACGTCCCAAACAAACTTCCTTGTTGATCAAAGATGGGCTTGTGACAGCATCAGGAGTATTCTTACCATCAGTGTGATTATCGGAGAAGGAAGTAGATCGAGAGAAGAATCGCTTAGCCTGTGCAGCAGCAATCAGATCCTTGATTGGAGCCAAGGAAGCTGAAATGCTCCTATTCTTTGGAGTCAACTTTTGCTTAATTTCGACTGTAATATCCTGCCTACAAATTTTAAAAGCTGTAAATTAATATTCAAAAAGCTATAACAAGATTTCTTGCATAAAGGTAAAATGTAAGGGTCCAGATCCATGTTTCCACCAAATATGAAAGCCATCTGCCATATGCTGCAACCTGTCAAACCTCTAATGTGGAAAATGGAGATCAAATCTGAAAGGACTGCACGTGCTAATGTTCCCATTAAAAAGTATAGTCATACAATGCTTCAATTCACAAATAAAAGAAATATATACCTACGATATATGCATCCTTAACCTAATCAACCAACTCCAGCTTGCAGATATTGTACATCAAAGATAGTTTATAAGCACATCAGCATAGAAGGAAATCAACTTACTGCCATATTGCTAAAAGCACATACAGCACCTCCACCCTCAGTTTGACCATCTTCTATCATGCCATTTCTTCCATGCATTACTTTTGATCACTTATGTTCTGAGGATACACGTCAATTGGGTTCCCTTAGACAAGTTTATCTTAACACAACTTGGCTTTATTCACATACAGTAGCATTTATAACATATATGCATTCTGCTATTCAAAAATAAATAAAAATACATAGATGCATTCTCACAACTAATCAAATAACTCGGGCATTCAAAATGAAATGGCATGTTTAAAGCCTTAATATGGAACTCATGCACCTGTACTTATTTTTGAACACTACTACAAGGTTGTGTTCTCCGAATTATCAGAGGGCCAGTGACAACATAAAATTGATTGCACTACACAAATGAGAAGTGAGTAAAATAATAATACAAGAAAAACATGCAAGAAATGAGAGGATAAAACTTTACATGTCTTTAACTTGAGAGGTTTCTTCAGATTGTGACCATGAGGACATTGTGGCCCTTGAAATATCACTTGTTGTGGGGTACACATTTGTGGTTAGTGAAACTGATGCAGTTCCTTGAGTATCACTAGCTGAGACATTTGTTCCTGATGAAACTGGAGGGACTCCATCTGTACCACTTGCCAAGGAACTAACACTCATGAACGATGACACAACAGTAGCTCCATTCATATTGTTTTCTGAGAAAACAGAATTAGCATCTAACTGAGCTTTAGCTGTTCCATCTGATTTGGACAACCCATCATGTTGTCCAAAATTGCTAGAGCCAGATGTCATTGGTGATACAGCTTTAGAATCTCCATCCTGCCTTGTGCTACACCCTTCAGCATTAGTGCAAACTTTAACAAGTTGAGGTTCATCATTCTTCTCCATTACAATTGAAGACTGACCTGGTCCACATTCAGTAGAATGGTTATTCAACGATACTGAGGAACATGCCTCAGCATTCGTGCTGTTCTTTGCAGCGTAAGAACCATCAAAACCACTCATACCTTCTAGAACTTCCTTCATATTTCCCTTTGGTGGGCTTTTTATGCTCCCAGAATGTGAACATTTAGGTTTAGCTTCTGATAAAGTTAAACTGGTAATTGCCAGGTTTTGCAATGTTATGGTTGAAGATGAACCAGATGCACTGCTGTGCAATAAAGAACTATCAGAAGAATGAGTAGGGAGTGGTTTTATGGCGCACCTAGCACTCTTATCAGCAATGAGACCACATGCAATATCCTTTGGAGAACCCAAGCAGTTATTAACTTTTGCTTCTGTTGCCCCCAGCACTCCAGAATCATTTTCAGCTTCAGCTGCATTAGCAGACATAGCTTCCAAAGCACGATGCAGGCGCTTTGATGGAGGTAGAGCTGCCTCAACATCCAACTTCAATTGATATTTGTTGGCATCACATGGTGAATCAAAGCAAGTGCTACTACGAGGGCAATCATTTGTGGAAGAACTTGAAACTTCCTTTACAGCAGTGGAGATCCTTCTGGGAGGGCTGCTTTGTTGAGGGCAACCTATAGCAGGGCTGGAACATGCTGGGCTTTCACCCAACTTGTTTGCACAGACGGTATTGCTTGAATTTAATCTTGAACAAACAGAGTCATCTAACTTGTCCTCTACAAGTGGCTTTCCCATGCGGACTCTTGCTCTTTTTACCAAAGGCAGATGTTTATCACCATCTGCCTTATTAAGTTTTTTTTCATCTATCCCATTCCTAGAATTCGAAGAATCAGAAACGCTTCTACCATCGTTAATCTGAAAATCTGACAATCTGTTCAGCTCACTGTATGCTTCAGTAATTGTTTCTTGCTTGCTGTTTCCACAATTCTTACTCAACAAAGTCATTAGTGGAATGTCAAACTTTCCATCAGAAATTACATCCTTTTCTGAACAGCATGCATTCATGCATGTATCATTAGAATGCTCAGGACCCCCACCAGATTCAAGTGCAGTTACATCATCTAAGTTAGTGCTCTCAGATTTAACTGCCAAAATTTCTTGAATGCTGCTGTTCGACAATATTCTGACGGAAATACATGTGGGATCAGCAGTACAAGTGGCAATCACACTCTCAACAGTTTGTTCTCTTGGTAAAGATTCCTCATGTACTGTATCTTGAACTAAACATCCAACATCATGCTCGATATCAGCCTGCTCAGATGCTGTACGTGATTTATTGGGCTTGTTACTTGAAGAACTTCTAGACCTTCTAAGTGATGGTGTAGATTTTGTAACAGAGCCTTGCAAGTTTGAATCTCTTGCTCTCTTTCTTGTTGTAGTAATGTTCGATAATGAAGTTTGCCTGAGCTTATCAAGTATAGATATCTCTTCAGCTGAACCAGCAACGGCTACATTTTTAGTGTTATCGCCACCCTCTAGCACGGTTCCAGCAAACTTTTCAGAAGAAACTAGCACAGAAACCTTATCACAGCACCCTGTAACCAAAGCATTTGACAGTCGGTCAGGAGAAGAACAGAAAGTAGCTTCAACATTCTTTTTGGTTGACAAATTGACGTCATTGTCATCATTAATAGAATCTTTTCCAAGGTCTTGCTCCTTTAGATTCTCATAGGCATCAATTATCTCATCAACAGCACGAACAAAATCAGCCCCTTTACCCTGACGCTTAACTAATAAGGTTTTCTTCTTTTCCTCTGTGAAAGCTTCAATGTCAACATGATTGCAGAAGGCACTGAAGCAACAATTTCCACAAAAAGAAGTGCATAATGATCAGATTCAATTCCTACCTTGGTAAGGATCACAGCATGAGAAACTTCAGAACTAAAAAATCACAGAAGAATTCTATCTTAGATTCATTAAGAGTATTTATATGCACCTAAAGCTAAAATGCAGCTAAGTACCAAGCAAACATGATCATCTCACAAAGAAACTTTATTCCAAGATAGAACAATTCCTAAGAGATTGCATAACAATGTCAAAATGAAGAATAACATCAACTGAACCTGAGGTCTATACAACATTATGGCTACATTTCGTTGGGGCCCAAAAAACCCCCAAATCCCTTTAAAAATACTTTCATTAATCTTTTATATTTATTTGAAATCATAAAAAATTTAAATATTAAAAATCAATTTTATTGCATTTTACATAAATTTCAATCTTAAAAATTAACTTTATTTCCCATCCTACACATATTTCAATATAAAAATAATTTTATTTTTCATCCAACACAATTCTCAATAATAAAATAACTTTATTTCATATCATGACGTTAAAATAATTTTTTTAAAATGAGGCCTAGAGTTCCTTCATTCAAATCATCTCTATATTAGGATGCAATGATCTAAGGTGGTACAAGATGAGCTAGAGTTGTTTATTTCAAAAAAAAATAAAATAAATAAACTATCTGAGAAGAAAACATGAACATACACCACAGCCCCTGCTTGCTTCACAGTAAAACAATTCTAATTCAACAATTTAATATTTCAAAATTATTTTGAGCTCATAAACCATCACTTTTTAGACTCATCACCCACTTTTCAGACTTGAGAACAATTAAACAAACTATAACCAGCTTATAAGGCTCTTTAATAAGGTAATTAAATCTAAGAAAATGTATGATGAATCGAGTATTATTGTCCCTATTTTCAAGAAAATGGATACATAAAATGAGGTATCTATAAAAGGATCAAACTTATTAGCCATATATCAAGGTTTATCGTATTATAATAATCATGTGCTATACATGAATAGCCCACTAGCAACCCCTTTTTATCAAGGTTGCAAGAGGATCTTGACCTAGGATCAAATTTATAGTGTTATAGGCCTTACTCTTTATGATTAGCTACTTGAATGATTGAATGATTGAATGATTGAATCCCTTTCATTCCATAAAGAAAAATGAATCAAAGAGGAAAACTAAGACTATCATACATAGTCAGCGGCAGCAACAGCAAAAGTGGATATAATTACTTTGAGAACTAGTAAATAAGAATTTAATGCTTCATTCTTTGACTTTGCATTGAGTCAAGAAGGGAGATGAACTTAAACACTGGATCCTTCTTGAAGAGCGGCAACTGTTAATAAGAAAATGTGCATACAAATGATACTAGTATTTCCAACTGATTTAGCCAGTTAAGAAAATGCGCAAAAACACTTCAATAGTGGTGTTAGCTAAGTCCGGACAAAAGGAAAAACATACATGGATATAGTATACGAGAAACAAATCACCTTCTCTTCAAAAAGAATAGAAAATACATTGCCTTAACCACATAAAGACTTTGAAGCCCTCAATTAGTTTGTTTTACTTTCTCTGAATTGGTCATACCAGCAAGAAGTTTCACTTTGATGCATAAGGGAGAACACTGTCTTGATTGACAGGTGAAACCCTACTATCTGTGCTTCAATAGGTCCTTACATAAAGATGAAACTCATGACATCAAGAAAACAACCTAGAAAATGGCTGATTCTAGACATGACAATTTTCCTCTTAGCGAGCGGAAGAAGAATTAAAACAAAGATGCCATCATTGTGGAAGACAACACGATATCTTCGGAGAGAGAAAAGCCCAAAATTGCATAACCAAATGGTTGTCTAGCCAATGACAGATTTCACACCACAAAATGAATCAAACTAAAATTTTTCCAATACAGATGGCTACTCACAAAAGCAATTGTAGTTGCTCTAGCAACCATTGATTTGGCACCTTCTAATATCTCAAGTGACAAAATCTCGTCTTTGATTTTCCTTCAATCTTTCCTAGACTCTCTGTTGACTCTCCGCCCCACCTTCCTTTTTTCACATCACCATTTGAATGCAAAAAATAGCGCACTATACACAGCAAAATCCCAAGAAAAATGCTTTAGCCTAGCCCTATATCGAAGAAGGTAGGACTATATCTTACTTGGTGCTTTGCTCTACTTTTGTCCTTTTCATTCAAGAATATAGTTATTCCTAGCCAACTTCTAAATTCCCTTCAAGATCGTCAACCACTTCAGTCAAAATCTAAATATCTATCAATTTGGCATATATACATAACATAAAAGCTCAATCAACCAAATTTGTCAAAAAGTTGAAGTTCTCATAAATTTCTCTTTCCCTTGAACCATTGATATAGGTTAATTAAGTATGCATTTTTCTTTCCCTTGAACCATTGATATAGGTTAATTAAGTATGCCCTCTTGATTCCAGAGTTGTTTTAGCCAATGTTTTGGCGGACCAGCATTGTTTCCATGCCCAACTACCTTTAGCAATAGCTAGCGCCCCATTCTATCTGCCTCACCATAGTTGGTATCAGTGTCAACTTTTCCACAAACATTTTCTTTCCCCTTGAGATGCTTGGCCCATCGGAATCACCTTACTCTGGCCCTTTCAGAAGTCAATCAAAGCAAGAAACAATCACCAAAGCAATCTATCCCAAAACAAAACTCAGTCCATACATCAAATAGATAAGGGATCTAGCCACTGCCCTTGTGGTACAGGAATCTGTGAATAAAGATTGATATTTTGTTTCAATCCCTTTGCTAGCAAACAACATTGTTGCAAAGTTCTAGCTATATCTCGCTCTAGGCCTGGCCAATAGAACTGATCTCAAACCATCGCAATGGGTATGCCCCTACCAAAGTTCCTACCTAAAACACCAAACTGAAGCTCTCAAACTACTTGTTTTTACAGTGAAGTAGCAAGTAATCATAACCAAAATCATAAAATAAATAATCATCTTTGTTCACAGAAGTTCAAACAGTTTGCTTGATGTCCCGCATTGACCTCCTAAGAAATCTTGCCAAGAAACTGGTCACCCCATGTAATATAATGCCGCTTAAGTTGATCAAAACCAATCACCCCCTCATATAGTCCCAGTTAAGTTGATCAAAACCAATCACCTCCACTCTCATTACAGACATGCATGATTGATTAGCTACTAGTATAAGGATTGTAGGACAAGATTTGTAGGAGTTTCCTATTTATGACTGCATTACATTAAGGTTTTATTTTGAATCTTTATCTATTCACTCTAATGATAAATGAGTTGACTGAGCACATTTAAGATGAGATTCCATGAGGTATGTTTTTTGAAAGTGAAATAATTTAATACATGAGACTAATGAAGAGTAAATCAAGAATTGGAATATTTGAATAACAATTTAAAAGAAAAGGGATTCAAACTAAATAGAAGAACGATAGTGTATGTGCATTACAGGTTTGATAACTTGAAGAGTGAAGGCGTAATGAGAAAGTGATAATGACATGATATTGTGGGACATTGGACTAGTTGAAAGGCATAACAGATACGTTATAACTGAATCATGTTAACTAAAAACAATAGGTATTAATTGAAAAAATCAATAAATAAAATTTGAAAAATTTAAATAAACACTAAATATAACTTGTGCAAAAAAGATAAATATGCCATGGTTGAATAATTTAATCTCACATTTTTAGATGGCTATAGCACATGTACCAATATTTTAATAATAGGTATGGCGTTCAACAATTTAAAAAAGGATTGCACAAAACAAAGAGAACAAAATATATAATTAGACAAAGCAACTAATGAAGCACTTATAAGGGGATGGAAGGATGTAATGGATAGGTAACAATTAAATTAGTATTTTTTTTATTTAACTCAAAACACCACAATTTCCTCCTCCTCATTTGAAAATTTTGGTGATGTGGAGCAAGCCCGAGACCGCTGTGGTATTAAAGCAAGCTCCTCTCCCAACTAGGAGAACACCAACAATTAAGTTAGTTTTTTTTTTTTATTTCACCTCTTGAGACCACAATTTCCCTCCACTTGAAAATTGTGATGATAATGTAGTTCTAACCTAAAACCCCCTGATTTTTAGGCAAGTTTCTTCCCAATTGGGCTAAGAAAACACCACTAAGTTAGAATATTTGAAGTACATTAAAAATGTAAAATACTACAATAAGATTCATATGAAAATTCGCATTTGAATTTAAGGAAAACAAGGTTCGCAAAAAAGAAAAAAAGTTGGTATTGAATTCACCAGTTGTGGTCATACAGAAATGAAGCTCATATGAATAACTAGTGAAATAACATGCGAACAGAAACACCTTAAGTGATGCATCATCTATTCAATTTATGGTCAAAGCATAATAGAAAAGGAATCATAGTTTTCAAAACATCAACCAGTTAAGCCTAGTACATATTGTCATTTTTGTGCAACAAAAAATTGAGAAATGATCAATTTTGACTAGGCAAGGAAAAGAAAAAATGGGGGGAAAGAACGAAAGAAAGAAGGCACAAAAGGTGTACATGTTATCTTACATGATTGCAAAATCATGAAAATTTTAACAAAATAGACATCAAAAATTTTGACAGCTTTGCTACCAAATGAGAGATGTAATAAGGGATCATTTATTTAGAAAACACCAACAATAACAATAAGACTTAATCCAAAACTAGTTGAGGGTGAGACGGAACAAGTGTTAACAAAAAAAAAGAGATAAAATATACTTAAATCAATAGATACAAAAGTGGAAAAGGATAGACATATATGGGTCCTTTTGCCTAAAGCTAGCAATGTCGACCATCCCAAGCACTTCAGGCTGATCAGTCTTTACACCACTGCATACAAAGTGATTGCCAAGGAGATGGTAAATAAACTCGAGGATCATATTGTCCCTCTCATTGCAGTTAAGCAAGGAGCCATTGTATCGAGTAGACAGATTGCTGATAATTGTGTCTTGGCTCTGGAGATTATCCACTGAATGCACACTACAAAGGCCAAAGATGAATTCATGATAGTTAAAGCTGATATGGAGCAGGCTTACGATAGGGTCCGTTAGGACTTTTTAGACCGCATGCTCACTCACCTATGGTTTCCTGACCAGCAATGTCAGTTAAGTCTGTATGTGTGTAAGAGGGCCCTAGTTTATACTATGGATAAATGGAAATAGATCACATTGGATCACTGCTCGTAGAGGACTAAAACAGGGATGTCGCTTACCCCTTACTTGTTTATCCTTTGCTCAGAGCTCCTTTCGAGCTTGCTTCATCAACAGATGCAAAGAAGCATATTCGGAGGAATTCATCTGTCAGCTAGAGGGCTGACCAACTCTCACCTCATGTTCGCAGACAACCTTATGTTTGCTAAGGTTACCTCTACATGCGCTACTTGCCTCAAATCCACCTTGAATAGTTATTGTGCTTCTTCAGGGTAAGCTATCAATATTGAGAAATCCTCCATCATCTTCAATCGTACCACCTCAAAGAGTAGGAGAGCAGAAATTAACACATTTGAAATATGTGAGAGCTAACAGTGGCGTTACGTGAAGATTCCCCTCTCTAGTTGTAGACTTACTAGAACTGGTTTTGAACCTATCATTGCCACAGTCAGGAGTCATATCACAGCTTAGGGAGTGCGAAAGTTGACGCTTGCAGGAAGGATCATTCTTATTGACAGCATCCTCACTTCCATGCTACTTTATGCTTTATCTCATACATTTGCACCAATAAACATCCTTGATACCATTGAAAAGTTAATATGAAATTTCCTATGGAGTGAAGATATTGAAAGCAAGGCTGTCCACTATGTACCGTGGAATGAAGTGCGCAAGTCAAAGAGCCGTAGGGCTTGGGTATCCATGGCTTTAGGAGGTGACGGAGCTTACTTGTGGCCAAGCATGCAATTAAATTTATGGAGGGTGGAGATTGTATTTGAAGGAATTGTTTCAAAGCAAAGTATGGCTTTAAACCTCATCTTTTTGAGATCACACAAGGAGATTCGTGGGCACGGAAGATGATCTGTATGGGTGGAGAGGTTATGCAGGACAAGATGATCTAGTTAACTTGTGATGGGAGGTCATATAAAGGACCCTTGGTTTTCCACTACACCATTATCTAGTTGACCAACATATATTAACATGCAGATTGAAGAGCTCCCAACAAAGTGAAGGAAGTCATGATGAGAACTCCTGGGACATTGGAAGAATAAGATAGATTTTTGGCACAGAGCTGATAAGCAAATTGGAGTCTGTTAGCAGGACATCCCACATGGAGAGAGAGACTTTGGTCTGGGTTGAGTCTAAGAAGAGAAAGATCTCTATTGCCACGTATTTGATCAGGAGCTTGGTGCTGGCAAGTCGACACTCAATCGAGGATGAGGACATTGCTCTGGAGAATATAAAAAAATGCCTTGCCTACTATGCTTTGGATGTATAGGCTCAATTTGGTGGATTCCAATTGTTGTCCATGAGGTTGTGGTGTAGTTGAAGATATCAACATCTTGTTGCGCAGTGTAGGATTTGTAGAGAACTGAAAATGGAGCTACAAAAGAATTATACGTTATTAACTCTAACTCTTTCTTTGCAAAATTATATTTGTCAAATGGCTTCAACTACAGGGTGGAACAGAAGAGATAGAAGTCTCAGCTTAGAGGCGACTATCATCTACTGCTGCGATAGGGCCAAGAATTCTGAAGTTCATGGCCAACAAGCCCCTTCACTAATTACCACTGCCTCGTCAATAGTGAGCTTAGTTAAGATTGACTTGAACTATACCGAGCGACCCTGGAATCCTAAAGCCCAATGGGCACCCATTATCATCATCTTGGATCATTGGATTCCACTCCCACTTCGATGGCTCAAAATCAACTTTGATGACTCTCTCCAAAGCAATGGTATTGCAAGAGCAGGAGCCGTCATTAAGGATTACTTGGGAGCACTCTTATATGCTGGTGGCAAGCAAGTACTCACTTATTCAATCACTTCAATGGAGAGATATGCTGCCCTTTATGGGTTGCAAAACATCATATGCTTAGCGACTAACTACACCCATATATAGCTTAAGGAAGACTCCTTGGAGATGCTTCACCTAATCATACAGGAAATGGACTGGACACCCCCACCTTATGTTGCCCGAGTATTGGAGACCCACTAGGAGAGAGAGAGTGTGATAGAAGAAATTGCAAACTTGATTTCTTGCATTCATTTTTGTAAACTAACACATGTCCATAGGAGCATCAATAATGTTGCTGACTATTTAGCCCACCTAACTACTTTAGGGAATTTTGATTGGGAGAGGGAATGCAAGGCCCTTTGATTTTTACATCTGCAATGAGGATGTGACTTAAATTATACTATTTGTGCTTTTCATTTTATAATAAATGGCATAGGCCACATTTTCAGGATAAAGGACCTAAGAGACTTAGACTGTGGGGGCTACACATAATTAATAAAAACATGAGCTACATGATATTTCAAATGTATAATTTTGTTATTAGCACATAAGAATCATGTAAACTCATAATAAATAAAACTAATTTCATTAAAGGATGAAGAGAAATAGCTAGGTTGGTGTCATAGATGGCAGAAAAAGGAGCAACAACAACAACAACTAAGTCTTTATCCCATTAGATGGGATCGGTTACATGAATCTATTTGTTTTTATTGTACTCTATCAAATAACTCCTCATTTAGCTCTAAATATGTAAAATTATTTTTTATAGTTTTTAATCGTATCGTATTTGGCATTCCTCTTCCTCTTTTTACATAAGCAATACTCAATAATCCAACTCTCCTTACTAAAGCTTCATCAACCTACGATTTATACATCCAAACTATTTAGCTGATTCACTCTCAGGTTACTTTTAATTGAGGCTACGACTTATACATCCAAACCATCTAGGTGACTCTCTCAGGTTATTTTTAATTGAGGCAAGTCCAAATTTCTCAAAATATACTCATTTTCTGCATAGTCTTTCGTGTATACTAACTTATTTACTTTAGTATCCTCATATTTGCAATAATTATTTTATTTATATGTTTCTGATCCCATCCAGAATTAAGGGTAAATTTCATAAAACTGTAGTAAGATCAACGATGATATATGATGTTGAATGCTGGCCTGCAAAGAGAAAACATACAAGTAAAATAAATATTGCAGAAATGAGAATGCTAAGGTGGATATGTGGATATACACGAAATGATAGAATGAGAAATGAGTATATCCGAAAAAAAATTGGTGTTGCACCAATTGAGGATAAATTTAGAAAAAGTCGGCTTAGATGGTTTGGACATATAAATCATAGGCGGATTGAAGTTCTAATTAGAAAAATTGAGTTATTGAATTTTGCCCATGTACAAAGAGGAAGAGGGAAACCAAAAAAGATATGGCAAGAAACTATAAGAAGTAATCTTAGTTACTTAGACTTAGATAAGAATTTGATAACTGATAGAGCGCAATGAAAACAAAGAATTCATTTAGCCGACCACACCTAGTGGGATTAATGCTTGGTTGTTGTTGTTGTTTGTTGTATTTGTTTTCAATATAAAATTACTCTCTTAACTTGAATTATTCATTTGATTCTAATTGCGCAACCCGACATTTATTGAATGATAATTACTGTTGGACTTAAGTGTGAGACATCTATCCTAAATTCCTGAACCTCGAATCTGATTTATTGAATTTAAATTGACACCCTAGTTTAATTTGATAAATTCTTATTTATCAGACGATCTAGTTTAATTTTAATTTTAAAATATTTTTAATTTGTGAGATTTAAGGATTTTATTTATCATATAATTTATTTAAAAAATATTTTGAGCTTAATTAAAAAAAATTTGCTAATTAATTTTGCTGAATATAAATATAAAATATCATTTACATTTTTTTATCCTGCATCAACTTTTTTGATAATTTCTTTCAATGTCTTATTTGATTTTCCTCTTTCTTTCTTAATATAAACAAAATCTAATAAGTCAACTCCCCTTGCAAAAGTTTCCATCAACTTATGGTTTAAGTTTGTCATTGATTCAATCAAATTTTAATTTTGCAAGTTTCAAAAAAAATAGAATTTTAATTTTGCTAATTTGTCAGATTTGGATTTTATTGATTTATCACGTAACTAAATTTAGAAAATATTTACGCTTACTTGAAAATAATTTATCATTGAAACTAATGATCTCAAATTCATATTTAAAATCATTTCATCTCACATCAATTTAATATTTAGAATTTAAAAATCATTGTGTCCCGCATCACATTCTATATTGTGCTTGATATAGGAAACAACCATTCAAATGAAAATTCAATTTCTATGAATTAAAAAATAACTAAACCATAATACCATCAAGACAAATTGAAGTGCCACTTGAAACTAAAATTAACATCTAAAATTTCCTAAGATTCTCGTTCCCTTTCTTGTTGTACAGTATCAATTCTTGGGAGTGTTGGGTAGCCTCGCTCTCAAGAAACTATCAACACGGTCTCGCAACTTAAAGTTCAAAGACATGCCAAAATAAGACCTTGATAAACACTGTCAGAGTAACTTCCAAAAAGGATAAGTGCTTATCACATCACCTGCACCGTGTTTAACAAGAAGCCATGCAGATGACATTAACGGAAGTATATAAACAAAAAAGAGTTAACCAGAGCAAGGGCATAAATGACTACAAAATTTTTCATCCAAGGTCACCAACAGATTTAAGTGGGCTAAACAGGGCACAAAACATAAACCCTACAAGCAAATCAAATAACAATCCAAGTACATGCCAAAAAACGCAATTATGCTAATGCTGCGTGGCAGTAACACCGTCAAACACTTATCCATAACTGTCAGAACTTTTATGAACAGAGAAATAATGGAACTTCATAGTTACTAACAAACAACCAAGAAACTCAAAAATGTCAGTTCCAAATAGTGTACCCAATAAACTGATCGATAAATTCAATTAAGAGCTAGTAGCAGCATCAGCTTATCAATGTGACAGGCAACAGGGTACTAATTTACACAGCAAAATAGGCCACTGGCCAATTCATAAAGCACAAAGAAGCTAGTGTCTGCATAACAATGTCCAGGTTTCAATCACGTCATCTTATTTGCAAAACCAAAAGTCAATTGTATGGGTATAAGTAAGACAATCTTCCAACTTAACATGTGATTCTAACCCAGCTAATTTACATCACAAAGAAAACATACAATAATGCATGTGAAAAAATCAGCCGTAGGTACAAAACAACCTGAGGTTCAAGTTTCTACCTTTTGATTTAGCTCTTAGGCCCTGTTTGGCAATGGGCTAAAAATTATAGCTAAAATTAGCCATGGCCAAAATCTTAAATTTATCTTAAAAAAACTTTAAAAATTATTTTATATCTCATCCCACACAAATTCCAACATTAAACAATCACTTTATTTCACATCTAACACAATTCTCAATAAATCAATCAACTTAATTTCACATTCTACACAATTTTTAATATAACCAACTCACTTTATTTCATATCATACACATTTTTCAAAAATGGCTAAAAATTTCAACCAAATCTTCTTTTTTTTTCTTATTACCAAACAAAGCCTTAAAGGCAAAATTGGCTGTAATCTATATAAGTAGGAAAAGCATCCAATGAAGCCTGTACTACTAAGTAATAGTAAGCTTTCCACATAACAAGCTTCCGCCAATAATCATTATATAAACACTTAACATAAAAAGTAATGATTCGGCATTAATCTTCAAATGAACTTTATGACTAGAGGTTCACAACATTTTAAAACAATCGGGATGTTGTGGCTAGACGTTTACAAAGCTTTAAAACAATCAGAACATTTCATTATGCAAGGCAAGAAATAGAGAATGTATACCATGATGATCTAGCACTACACTGAGCCAAAAGGATCTCAAAACATGTTCCTCTAAAAAGTTCAAAAGACCAAGCTACTGTACATATGATTCCAATTATATGCCAAGAAATATCCCTCAGGATGATGGAATAACGTAAAAATGGGCCAGTAAATCAAACAAGAGCAAATAATTCCAAAAGTGAATAGTACATTTTAGTTAACTTCATGTAACATGAAGCAGTAGAATAACCCTGCATCACCATAAGTTAATATCTAGCAATATATACAAGCATGTCCAGTATAAGAAAACACTTCAAAATCTAAGTCACAGCATAAGTGGTATGAACCAAGTTTAGCTGGATACAGGCAATAATTATCCACCACAAAAAATCAATTTCCATAAACTAATTCCCCATTCACCAAACTAAAAGAACACAAAATAATAACAAGTTTACTCAACAAATAAGCTGCATGTTTTCAGCTTTGTCACCACATCAGCGTTTTCAATCAACAATTAGCCAGAGTCACATGAGATGTTAGGGTGGGTTTGCACCACAATCACTGCAATCGTTTGCAGCGCTTATAACAGAAATAAGCAAGAAGGACTAGAGAGTTGTTGTTGAGAATTTTGCAGTAGATTACTCACATTTGCTTAGTCCCATAGAAAAAAACAAGAATTTTTTTCCGATCAGATGAGAACCCCCACTTCTCCGGTTCACTTATCTGCCAAAATTTAGAGGAAAATCATTAATCAGTGAAAAATAATTAGATCGCCCACAAGAGCACCACCTCCTCGATGAAGTCCCTCTCGGAGCAACCAAATACCAAGACAAGAAAGACAATCCAATTTCCTTCGAACTATGTATCGACTAGATTATACGAGGAACAAGAAGCACAGGAAAAGAAAAAACCTTGTCGAATCCAATCGGAAATCCAAAAACCACAATAAGAAAAGTTCAAGAAGCGATACCACTGCCGGCCACGCCGGGAAGCCCTTCATCTTCGCAAGCACGAGATCCCCAATCTTCCACTGCCGGGCGGCTGCCGCGGCCGCCCTAGCGGATCCCTTCCGGCGACTGGGCGCCATCGTCGGAGGGATGCCAAGTGCCCCGGCCCAGGCTACGCCACTCGATTACGAGATCTGGAAGAGCAGATGATGGCTTCTAGCAGGACATCCCTTCCCGTTGTTTCCGATGCGGCGACATCCGAAGATCTTCCGATCGATTCAGCGGCTGGGCGGCGATGAGACTCCCAGACACTGAATTGGAGAACGAGGAGAGTCGTGAGGGAGAGAAAGGGGGAAGGTGGGGGGGGGGGCGGTGTCGGTGGCGCCGCTCGCCAACAAACCCCAATATTTTTGTTGAGGGTTTCTGCAAACAGAAGAGGAGACGGCGAGAGAGGAGAGAGGAGAGAGGCGCTTTGTGGGCAGGTGGCGCAAGCGCAATCACATCCGCCCCTTCCCTTCTCATAGAATTATGTATTTTCCGCTCTGCGGCACACGGAAATAAGCACGAGTGCAATTTTATTATGCCAAATTATTAATAGATTTCCCTAATTTACTAATGATTATATTTAGATTTATGATTTTTAAATCTTTTAATTAAGCAACTATTTTGCAAATTTTATAACATTAAATGTAGCAGCGTGCAAAAATACCTCAAAAACTAAAAACTAACCTATAATCAAACTAAACGATCATTCTAATTCATTCAACTAAGTTGAATTTTAATTTTAAAATAACTATAATTAAATGACTTGATTAGGGCACCAAGCAGGCAAGTACCTCATGTCAACTAGGTCCTGTGACTGGCTTGTCACCTGGCTACTATGTTCAAATATTTCACGTGTTTTAGGAATCTCATCTACTCGATAATATTTAAAATTCTAACCTCAAAATTTATTTCAGATTTTTTTTTGAATTTCATACTGGAGACTTGCAAATTTTATACATCTAAATATTAGAGAAAGCTTGCAAGGCTCGAATGAGGATTCATTATGAGGAAATGAGAATTTTGTTAGGTGGAAGCCTGGAAGGTTGGTTGGTTGGAATTAGGCCTAAATTGAAAATTTCAATTTGAGTCTATTAAAATTTTAGGAAACTTAATTCAGTTTTAATTCTTGAAATTATTTAATTTAAATCTAAATTTTGTATGTGATTGATCCGAATTGAACCGACTTGCATCCTTAATTAAAGTTTCCTGCAATTGAACTGTAGGGATCTATTGTTCTTTGGAAGGATGTGCATGTTAAATGTTGGGACCTATTAGCAATTTTAAATAAAATATAAATCTAAGCTTAATAATAAATAAACAACAGAGACCTATTTGTAGTTTTTCATTTTACGATTTTCACTTCGGAAGTAATGTACACTTTTGTCATTAGTCCTGGAATTTATAGACTATTACGTTTGAGCCCTAATGGAACAAACGTTAATGATTTTTCAGTATTAATAATTTTTGTTGGTTTACTTTAATGCAGGTTGTCAAATTTATGCAAAAATTAAATTTTGTTCAAAAATTACGTACGTTTTACATAATTTAAAATTAATTAAATTCATAATTGATTTAATATATATATATATATATATATATTTAAAAAAATTTAATAGATATTTATATATACAAATATATTATAAAAATTTACATATTAAAATTATATGTATAAATTTAACAAATATATTATTAGGATTTACGTATTTATAAATTATATGTATACATTTATCTGTACGAAGAGTATTCGTAAGTTTAGGCATGACAGCCCTGTTTGGCGCGAGGGCCAAAATAGA
>JAEMOT010003822.1:127300-187469 GCA_019297695.1 Apostasia ramifera | reverse complement strand
TCAAATCTAGTATTTTGATCTAAGATGTGAAATAAAGTTTATATTTTTATTAAAAATTATTAAATACGTGAAGTAAAATATTATTTTTTATATTAAAATTTATGTAAAATAATGAAAATAATTTATTTATTATTATTATTATTATTTTTAAAACCAATACTATTTTGATCCTATTTTGATTCTCGCGCCAAACAGAGCCGACATTCTCAAAGCAACAAAAACTTAATTCATGGTATTAGATAAAGTATTTCGTAATTGAATTTTTAATTCTTAGTTCCAACTTCAAAGTGCCAAATATTTGATTTAATATTAATTTCACTCTACATTCATTCTCTCCATTTTCCCTTCATCATTTAATTTCAAACTAAGATAATGATTGGAAATTATCTTATAAACAAGAAAATAGATGCTCAAACTTTCAAAATGAAAATTTTAAATTATACATTATGGCTCATTTGATTTGAATATTTTTTCGCTCAATATATATTTTAATTGTATAAATTAAATTTATTTCACATCTAACATAAATATCAATATTAAAATTAATTTAATTTCATATTTTATATACTTCGTAATATTAAATTAAATTCTTTTCTATTATGGCTCTTTTTTTATTTTGTCCAAATTCAACTCTCGAACCAATGAAGCCTATATTACTAAATATATTTTAGTTGGTGATAACGAGTGGAGTTCATGCGATGTTACATTAACTTAAATTCAAAATTTTCAAATTCGAGTCAAGTGATTTGAGTCTACTAAAATCTATTCAATTTCAAATAGATTTTAAGTTAAATTGTGCTTAATTTTTAATCTTATTTTTTTATTTTAATAATACAATATATATTATATGTATAAGTTTTTAGTTAAACTTTTATGTAATATGTATTTATTTGTGTATAAATCTCTTCAATATGTACATCATAAAATATATTTATATATATAAAATATCTTAATATATATTCAAAAAACTTACTTATCATTATATAAATATTAAGTCGATTATAAATTGAATTGATTTTATTTTTAGACGATTTCAAGTCATAAAAAAAATGACTTTAGTTTAAGTTGAATGAAATACAAGCTGATTTTGAGTAAGTTTCAATTATTTTGCTTATCCTAAAATATTTATTACATACAAAAATTTATCTCAATTTCCTATAGTCAGTTGCTATTGTCGTTCGGAAAAAAAAAGGTAATTCAAAAAATTTATATAATTTTTTTAAAAATGTGTGACATAAAATAAAAATAATTTAATTATATTAAATATTATATTAGATATAAAATAAAAGTGACTAATTTATTAAGAATTATATTAAATATAAAATAAAGTAATTATTTAATTTAAAATTTATATAAGATAAAATATAAAAAAAAATTTATTTTTTAAAAATAAATTAAATTTTTTAGTTATAATTATTTTAATCATCGCTAAAATAACTATTTACTAAACTAAGGAAAAGTATTTTTTATATTGTATGGAATTATTTGTTTGATTAAGAAAGAAATTTTTTTTAATAGTGCATGTTACAAAATAATTTTGTTTTTAATATTAAGATTCCAGTTTCATTTAAATATATATGTATATATGTATATATATTAAGGTTTATGTTTGATTAGTGAGATAAACTTATTTTCTTCATAAAAAATTATAAAATATAAAACAAAATTTAAGTCTTAATATTAAAATTTTAAGTAAAATATTAATTTAAGTTGCTGTGTAATATTAATGTTTAAGTAAAATGCATCCGAACTTTTGAAATTAAAAAAAGCATTACAAGTTGGTATTAATTTCGAAGAATTTTAATTTTTATTATTATAATTGTAAAAAATAATTTAATAATATAGTATGAAATAATTTTATTTTTAATATTAAAATTTATGTTACATCTTTATTTTTATATATTAAGATTTGTGTGTTAGCAAGTAAAATTAATTTTATTTTTTTAATAAAAATTGTAAAATATAAAATAAAATTAATTATTAATTTTAAAATTTCATATAAAATACACAATAAAATTAATTTTTAAGATAAATTATATTTTGAGATTTGAAGGCATTATAAATTGATCTTAATTTTGCTCCCAGAGTTGTAAAACACTATAATTTTAAGTTATTTATTAGAATATTATATATTTTTGTTGATTTGTTTTTCATTAAAAAATTTAAATTTAATTATTATTTTTGGTATTTTGAATATTTTACTATTTCGTCTTTACTTATTTCTATAAATTTTAGATTTAAAATAAAAAATAAAAAATTTTAAAAAAATTTAAACTTTAATTTCTTATATTCATTGCTTCTGCTCTATAAAAATTTAAAATATAAAAATAAAAATATTGATTTTTTAAAATAATATTTTTAAAATTAAAAAAATTAATAATTATGAATAATCTTAATATTTAATGGGAAACTTTAATAATTTTATCATAGTTTAAATCAAGTTATAATACTTTTACAAACTCAGAATTTTAAATGTAAATTTTTGAAAACTAGGTACTAATCTGTAATACTTTTTGATCTTAGGAGCTTGGAGGTAATTTACCTAAATTTTATTTTAAATGTAAAATAAACAACGTTTCTCCTCCCCGTCCTCACCTCTCCATCCATGATCCATCATCGTGATTTCATCGTCTACCGGGCTACGTTTTCCCCGCCACCGCCGTGATATCCGGCATCTGCCGGAGATCGGCCTCATTCGTCTCTCATCGGGATCTTCGTCGTGATCAACACCACCGTTTTTCAGCGTCAACCTGGATCTGACACGGTCACCCTAAGCCGGATTGCATTACTCCTCCCCGGGCAGGTTTCTGTCAGACAAGCTGCTTTCGCTAGGCGGAGTCCAGCGGCTCTTGCCGGATGGCCTTCCCTTCCATGATGGTCGGCCCGAAGTCCGCCAGCGATGTACTTCCTCCTCGCCAGAGTCACGAGTACTTATCTTTTGTTTCTGTTCTTTTTCCTCTCTGTTTTGTTACTTTTTCACCTGGTCAATCGTAGCTCTGCTGAACTTGTTTTTTTGCAAAACGGGCTCCCCACATGAAATCTATGCCTTTCTATCCCTACCCACATTCAGAACCCACGAAACTCTTTTAAAGATGTGGTAAACGCAGGTACTTACCCCGATTCCCCCATCCTAACCCTCCTAATCCTAGGAATGCAACGCAGCGTGTTTGAGTCGGGTTAAATAAAACTCATACCCACTTTGCTATCTATTAACAATTACCCATACTCGCTCCATTCATGTCTTCCTTGAACCCGTACACGCCCCACTCCATCCCGCTTTCTTTCTGCCACCCTTACCCGCCCCACCTCACCCCACCCTGTCCCAAATTCATAATAAGGAGATAATGCATATTCAATGTTTTTTAGTATTAGGATTTTATAATTTCGCTTAACTAATAGCGGATCACGAGTTGGGCAGGTATAATTGTATTATACCCAAACACAACCCCTCCCATGGTGTCAAGGCAGGTCACTGGTATAATTTTGCTACTCATATAGGACGGATCGCGATGGGTTAAACAGGTTTAGGTAAAAATTGCCATCCCCAGTTAATCCCTCCCTTGATCGGGTTAATTTATTAAAGCCAAAAACTATCTCGAGTTAATACAATTTAGCAATTGTTGATCACAATTTCCACCTTTTGATTTGAGTCGTGCATGTGTCCAACATAATTTTCCACAAAGTAGTCAAATAAAGTTGTCGAACTAGTTGAACAAAGTTTGATGGTTGTCGAATTGGTTGGACTTTCTTATTATTAATTTGATTTAAATGTTTTGCTTATGCTTATCTATTAGATGGAATTTTGATTTGATGCTTGAACTATTATATGTAGTTTTATTTGTATGGAATCAACATTGTGATCATGATTTATGACTTTGGATTTTAGTATAAGAAATTAAATATGAGATGGTTATGTCAATGTTTTGATATATTAAGCTTTTATTATGATATAGTTTTATTTGAATTCTAAATTATGTTCTAATTAAAAAAATAATGATAATAATAAATATTTTAACTTACCTATATATTATTAGTGAAAGAAAAGCTTCTATTTCATTTTTTCCGTACATCGTTGAAATTTTGTGTCACAGCTAGTGACGTTTCACCTTCCAAGATGGAAAAGTTGCTGGTAGCTGTTAATTAGCCACCAATTGTAGGCTTTTCACCATCTAGAGAGGTGTAAAAAGATGCAAATAACTCTCATTTAAATTACTATTTTGCCCTTCCAAATCAGTTTATAAAATGGCATAAAACAGACATTGTACGAACCTCTTTCCTCTCTCCTAACTCAAACTATCTATACCTTAGCTCCACTTTCTAGTCATCGGAGCATTTTCTTCATTCAGTTGGCCAAGTGCCACAGCTAGCAAACTTAGCTACCCAACCGACAATGACATCGCTGTCTAGAATACATCGGAGTGCTCCCACGTCTTCATATACTTCATCTTCTTTTATGTCATACTGTCATCTTCTGCTACTGTTGTACACAAAACACATACATAGTGGATTTAAAATTGCTAAGAACGGTGTTGCAGTTTTCTAACCTTTTCTTGGGTTTTCTACTTACAAATTCTGTGTTGCCGTTTTCTTATCTGTTTGATTTGTTACCAAGATTTTTCGCCCATTGCAACCAAACACAACTCTAGGTTAAATTTCCTACCCCAATTGGGGTAGCTTAAAAATAAGGTTAGTGTACCCAGGTTAACTAACCATATCCCAAATTTAATGTGACAATTATACTCTCCATAAAGTTGCATGGTTCCTTAGCTTCTTGATGTCTGCTTTTAGAATTATGCATTTATTCTTATATCAGAAGTCTCTTTAATATTTTTGCCTCAGAAATATTACTCTTTTGTATCAGGTAAAGTACCTGAAGGAAGTTTTTGCACCTTTCATGCATTTGATATTATGGGTTTTAGTTCCAGTACTATTCTGTTTTAAGTGAAATCAAATCATTTTTTAGTTTTGGCTAGTTTGAGGTTAAGGCTTTGTTGATATTGTTCTTAAACGTTAGCTACTTAGCAATTGATTTATCTTTGTTTCAAAAGTTAGTTCTCAAATAATTGAGATTGTATGTACAGCTCTTTTATTTCTAGAAATCTCAGAATTTTTTTGAGTCTGTTTTACACAGTGAAGTTGATTGATCTATGGATCTACTCCTTTCTATCTGCTCCAAGCCCTCAATCAATGTTTCTGTAGATGTTTTTTGGCAGAATTTTGTAAGTGTATGTCCTCTCTTCTATGCTATTTAAAATCGATGTTCTGCTATATTAGTTAAATGCCTTTGTAATTTATTTTCATGGGAAAATATATTGTAAAAATTGTAGTTGTGCTGATTGTTTAATTACACTTCAGCAGAGGAAAAAATTGTTATTGGGTTCATAATTCATGGCCTTATAGAGTATCCATGTAAAAGTACTTGTTTTTTTCTTCCATCTTTTGTACATCTTATTGCTGAATCACATTCAGCCATTTTCTATTTTGATCTACTAGTAAGTCATGGAAATCTCATTATCAATTAACAAGTTCAAGTAGATTGTACGAGCCACATTATATCTTGAGCTCTTATACCTCATGAAAAATAAGAATATCTAGGAGAGATGAAGTATATATTTTAACAAGCTTTTTCAATAAAGAATAACTAAACGATTTTAGTGATATGATGCTATCAAGGAGGAAAGAAATATCACTTATACAAGAGGGATTTGAGTCTCAGAAGTGAAAAATTGCTTTAAACAAGATGAAGTTTGGTGAAGTTTGTGGACTTAATGAGATCCATATCAAAATGTAGATGTGCAAGAATAATATTAGTGCTAAGTTGCTTATGGGCTCTTTACTAATATTTTCATTACTATGAAAATGCTTGATGAGTGAAGGGGTACTCTTGTCTCTATTTTTAAGAACAATGGGATTTAAAAAATTATGGTACTTATAGACGGATCAAGCTTATGAATCATGCTATGAAGCTCTTAGAGAGAGTTATTGAAAAAAGAGGTTAAAATGAATAAAATAATATCGTATAGTAAATTTAGTTTTATTTCTAAAAGATTAAGAATGACGATTTTCTTTTTTGTAAGAAGAATGATTGAAAAGCATAGAGATGCCAAATAAGGTCTTCATATTATTGATATTTCTTTTAAGAAAGATATAAAAGAGTGCAAAGAGAGGTTCTTTGGTGGATACTAGAAAACAAATTTGCATTAACAAATATAATTAATGTCATCGAGGACTTGTAATAGAGTGACTATTAGTGTGAGGATTGCTAGTTGCAATTGGAAGGATTTTCCTTTATAATTCGACTTATAAATGAAGTGACTAAGCATATTGAAGATGAGAAATTATTGTGCATGATTTTTGCGGATGATATAGTTTCTAAAAGATGATACCCGTGAAAGAGCTAATCAGAATGTGGAATCTTTAAAGAGCACCTTAGAAGTAGGGGGACTCATATTAAGTAAAAGTAAGATATAATATTGCATATATTTGAAGGTTTGGTGATGTTGAAGAAAGAAATGATGATACTACGAGATTTGGTAGAACATTACTACATTAGTCTCTATAATGCAAGAAATTTATGCACATTGTTTCCATTAGCCATAGGCCCATAAATGTTATTTGATGAGGATGTCAATTATAGATTTGATGTAGGCTGCTTAAAATAAAGGAGTGTGATGAGGGCTTTATGCAATAGGAAGATACCTATTAGGCAGCACGAAAAATTGTATCAAAATTTTATCTAAACAGTTATTCTATTTTGGTGTGTTTTGTGGTAATCAAGAAGCAAAATATACATAGCATTAATGTAACTTGGAAGCATATATTGGGACGGATGAATGACAATAGATAGGATCACTTTAGAAATGATGCTAGAGCATAGAGGGTGAGCTTGACCCTTTTTGTGGATAAGATGAGATTTGGATGTATAAGATAGATTTTAAATTTTTTTTGTCATTGGCATATACTAACCTTTGTATATAAATGCGAGAGGATCCAACTTCTAATGTTAAAAGGATGAAGGGTGGAGCAAAAGTCACTAGGAATAGGATGATGAAAGTGACCTTGAATTGCTTGCGCTTACAAACAGTGTTGCTTTACATAGAAGTGAATAGAGAAAAAGCATCACATAATAGACTGCATGTTGTTTGGGATCAAGGTTTTGTTCTTGTCATTGTTGCTTTGA
The DNA here is from genome assembly GCA_019297695.1 of Apostasia ramifera. NCBI lineage: Eukaryota > Viridiplantae > Streptophyta > Magnoliopsida > Asparagales > Orchidaceae > Apostasia > Apostasia ramifera. The sequence continues at coordinate 180,289 of JAEMOT010003822.1, read as the reverse complement.
TGTGAATAGCGCTATTGATATAAGTTGTTTTTATTTGTTTTGCATGCATGTCAAGTTTAAACATTTTACTTTCTAGATCATTAGTCCATTTTTCATTAGAATTTTTTAAAATCATGAACTATTGTTCTTTCAATATATTCTTTAAATGAGTACTTTTGTTACTTGTGAACTTAATTTTCTTTTAGGTTCTAGTAATATATATATGTATGTATGTATGTATGTATATGTACATGTATATGTGTACATGTACATATACATATACATATATATACATATATATAGTAGATGTCAACTGTTACTATAAGAGTATTCATTATCAGTTTATTTTGCTTTTCACAGGGTCAATATTCATCATATGTCACTCGTTTTGATCAGATTTTTTCTTTGTATGCCATACTCCGCTTTATCGTCGTGAATAATTATTACGTGGTTTGATGCATGCATGCATGCATGTCCAAAGAAATAGGGATACATGTAAGAAAAGAAACAATTAAATACATGGGCACGGTGAGAATTAGATTAGAAAAAGTGTGTAATGCACATGCCTTGTTAGAATTTAGAAATAAATCTAGTAATCTATCATAATAGTATGCATATCGTATACAACAATTTTTCTATTGTGGTTAACTTCATTAAAGGAGTTTGTTCAACTGAATATTACTATCTCTTGTTTTCTATCACTGTAACACGTGTTTTTATCACACTCCTGGGATTATGTGTTAGTTATTTTTGTAAAGTTGGCTTTTGGTCATATTCTCATATTCTTGAATGTATATTTCTAATCTCTCTTTTTTTTTTAATCTATATTTCTAATCTCTCTTAATTGATCATGATTGGCTCATTCAGTTCTTTCCTTCTTCAAGTTTCACTTAAGCTGTATCTATACTGTCTATTGGTCTTTAGTGGATTAGTATATTTATCTAATGTTCTTTACTCATTTCTTTACTTTTAATGAAAATTTCCTCCTTCCATTGTCATTGTTCTTTTTGATTCTATATTTCAAAAATCTATCTGTTTTCTTTTTTTAATATATTCCCATTATATTCGTTGCTGAGGAATAAAGTGTGTCAGATTTTGTCATCATTTGTTAATGTTTTTGCTTTCTCTATTTTCTTTTAAGAATTATTTTTAATAATAATCTTCTCATGATTTCCATATAAATGTTGTGTCATTCTTCCAGAGTTATGTTCATATCAAGATAAATATCTGGCTGCTGCTTCCTTTTAGTTTAGCATATATCATGTTATATTTGATTTTACTTTATGGTGATAATATTCACATTTGCATAAACTCATATATTATCTCTTGTGTTTTTGAATATGATGTTCAGACTTTTTTAGTTTATGATACATTATGTATGTATTCATGTGTATACAATTATATATTGGTTAAGTTCAATAATTTCTCCAATTACTGCTTTTCATGCCTTTGATACTTTTTGGAAAATTTTATAGCTTGTTCATTATAGATTATTGAATTTTAATTTTGTTGATGCTTCATTGTTCTTAAACCCTATTTTTTGGTACAATCCATAAGCTTTGTTTGGCTCTCAATTAAAATAGTCGTGACTATTAAAGTCATTAATAATTTGGAAAGATCATTGGAAAAAAAAATCACACATCTAAATTGCTTTGTTGATATTTTTTATATTATATTTTTTTTTGTTTTTTGAGATTATTGTTGATAAATTTTTTAGCCATGTCTATTTTAACTACGAGCCAAATAGAGTCGAAGGGTGTGTTTCTTTCCAAAAGTTAACTTTTTGCTTGAATACTTAACGGAAGGATTGATGATTAGATTGACTTTTGTTTCTCATGCCTTATAGAAGTTTAATTCTCCAAATTTGTTCCCATCTTTAGACTGGGTAGCCAAGTCTATCAAGGAAGTGGATTGTGAATATTCTATCCACAGGTTTAATTTCCCCAGTTCGTCCATCACATATTGATTATTTCTAGTTCTGGAAATTATATCTTCAATGTTCCTATTATGGTGGTGAAGAATTAATGTCACTATATTTGTTTTTTTCCTATTTCTTTCAAGTGCAGCATGAACCTTTAATCAAGGGTTTGTGGGTTTTTAACCAGTGTTAAGGGGCTATTTGTTTCCCTAAGTTAATTTTAACCTAGGTTATTAAAATTAACCTTATTGTTTTACATCATACATTAATTGAACATTAAATTAATAATATTTTAAATTCTATATAAATTTCAGTATTAAAATCAATGTTATTTCGCATCCTACACATGTCCCAAAATAAAACCAATTTTATTTCTCCTTAAAAAAACAAACTTTATTTCAAATTTTTAATAAATCTTAAAACAAAAACATCACATTCAAGCATATCATTTGGGAAATGCATTTCTACAGGATGCTTACCTTGCTAGTACAAATGCATTGCCCATGATTTATTTACATTGGATTTACATTTACAGCTTATCTCATATCTTCTAGAGCCTCGAGTTAGACAATGATGAATAATGCACAATCACTTTATGAATTTTGAAAACCATTCCAATGGGATATTAAGTTTTAGGGGTTGAACACACCAAGAATAGTTCGTTCTTTTGTGTTGGATTACACTGCCTTTTATGCAGATATTAGTATATATCCAATTCCTGAGTCATGAGTGATTAGTAGTTGGTCATGGCTGACAACAGACCTTTGCTTTGCGGTTAAGAAAAATCTAGCAAAAGAATAGCTTTTTTAATGGAGCGTAGGTCCAGGGAGGCTACTACACCCAACCCCATCACATCGAGAAATTAGTGGGACCCCTTCTTTTAGGGCGCCTAGACAGTGAAAGGTCATTCCTTTGCAATACCAGAAGCTAAGCAAAGTCACGAAGCTAGTTGACTATGCTCAAGTAGAGCTCAGACCTAGACAGCTGATGTCGTCACTAAGTTTAGGAGCGAGTAGGACTATCCTGGTGAATGCAATGAGAATAGATTGCTCGCCGCAAAAAAGTGTTTTGTCCATGATGCTATTCACCATTGAAACACTCAATAGTTTCCTACCTAGATGTCGAGATCAAGGGGGATTCTATCCAATTCATGTAAAATCTATCTACGGTAGAACAAACTCAAAAGGTTGAAACTATGTATTTATTTGGTTAACTGTTTTTCGATACAAGAGATTGTCCCAGAAGCATGATATGGCGGGTGCCAACAACTTTTACTTGTTAGGAGTAGGTGCTGAAGAGCCCCAAGCTGTTATCCTGTAAGCTGAATGGAGGAAAATGCAACGGAAGGCAAGAAAGAAGTAACAGACTTTATATACAAGATTGAAAGATTAGGATCAGACTTCATAAACAGTGAAAAAAGAAACATGATAACTAGATTTTGAAAGGATTCTTAAATGTTTTTAGATCTGTTTTTATATTTCCTTTTTACAGAATTTAACTAAATCTAAAAAATCATCAAAGCATAGGTAAACCTTAAATTGCAGGCACAACTTTGAGCTTAACTATAACTATAGCTCAATTTTAGCAAAGTTTGGTACCAGACATGTCTCAACACTTTTTTCCTGCAAGGTCTTGTGAATTTAGCTTAGAGAAGAAGATTTTGTGCTTTTCTTCCATAGATTGGGTGATTGTTTACAAAGTTCTGAGCTTCAATCATTATACTTCTATATCGTAATTTATTCCATATTGTATTTTTCAGAATTCTTAGTAGCATATTTTGTATTATTTCATTGGGATGCATGATTTCTGTTCATTTATATTACTGCAAAATATGTTTATGCATCAGTAGTTCACTTAATACTCTTTTACTGTCATGTCACCTGTAATGTTTGTTAATGCTTTTGTAGCCATCTCATTCATTTTGTATTCCTTAACTCAGATATCAATGAACAACTTGTTTCTTTCATTGTTGGAGTTTTGTTTACAGTTGCCACACGCAAATTCATTTTTTTATGCTTTTATATGTTTGTCAACATGGTTAGTTTTTAACTCCTACCATTTCATAAGAGAACATGACAAATGGAAAGCAGAAGAAGATGCTTTCTTAAATTAAGTTTGACAAGTTTAGTTTTTTTATTTGAGCATTATCATTAATATTTGTGATTTTCCATTCATGAAGGGTGCCAAAATAGGTGAGGGGTAACAGGATTTTCTGAAAGCCTTCATACACATACCTTTACATTGTCGAGCTGATTTCAAGTTAAACTGATTTTATTTCGATAGTCGAGACAGTTCCAAATAAATTAGAATCCAAAATGTTACAAAGAAAGTTTCGAGTTGTAAACAAGATTGCCAGCACTATTTGGATGAATCTTCAATGGATTTTTTCCTCCACTAACGAGGGGCTCTTTCATTTCAGGTAAGGAGCTTGAAAGGATTGAGGGAATTAGGAATTTGCTTGTCTATTGATCTCCAGTTAACCAATGATTAGTTTCAAGTTCTCATTTTGCAGTTCAAGAACACTCGCAGAAGCTTATAAACATCATTACCTACAGTCTGCCAATTCATAAAGAAACAGGTTTAAGCTTTCAGAGAAATCCAGAGAGAGAGAAAGAGATGAAAATAGGATAAACAAAAGAAAGGGCGCCACTGACGCGTTCCTTGCCGTAGCCCAAGGGGAACACTGAAGGTATGCTCTCTATTCGTGTCTGTTTGTTACTTCTATTCATGGCTTGCAATTTCATTCTTGGAGTTTCGCTCGATAATCATTCAAAATTTAACTCAAAGCCCGCTTGTTCGAAATGGAATTCATTAAGCCTGAATGAACTTGATGTATACATATGTATATGTTGCTACACTTGTATAACTACAATAAAATTATTTACATGCCACAAAATTATTGTTTATTTACAATATCAGGTCCCCAAACTTGCCTCTTTATTTTTGGCTATAAAATCCACTAAATTTCCACAACTCACTCAAGTAATCTTTTCCATGATTTACGTAAAATTCCACTCCAGCAAATGCATAATCCTAACACTTTCTCGCTTATCTGATGACATAGAAGTATATCAGGCTATAATTTAACTACTCATAGTTATTCAGAAATCAAGAACACTTCATCCACATCTCCATTGGTGGATTCCAATGTGGTATTTCACATGGGAAATTACTTCTTGATTTTTACACGAATACTTCTCAACATATATCAAAAATAATAATTTATTTCTTATCATATATAACTTTTAAGTCAAAAATACATGCTTTTGAGACCTAATTAAGATTAACTAGGATAAACAAATGCACAATTCTCTACTAGGCGCTCAAACAAGTATAGCATTTATGTATTTTTCCCATTACTCAACATATTGCTCTTTGCATGTTAAAGCAACTTGAAGCATGTATCAAGAAATTACGATATGTAAGTGATTATTACATGTATAACAAGTAAAGCTAATCTTATTTATATATTGAATACCTAATTTTCAATAGTTATGTCTTGCTCAACTATAAAGTGATTGTAAAATTACATTTTGATCAGGTTGCATGTTATTTTTCCTCCTTGATATTGGGAATCGAACTTTATTTGACAACACAAGTACTAATATGATTGAAAACACAAATCATACAAGAAAACACAATGCTAATTATAGAAGAATAGAAAAAGACAATCACACTAGATTTACATAAAAAATCTCAAATTTGGAGAAAAACTACAGCTCATAAGAAAAATTTGTACTATTCTTTTAAGAATTTTCAAAGAGAAAGTAAGATATCACAATCTCATACTCTCAAAACCTACTCTCCCGCCCGGTCGAGTTAAATTCCATGTGAGATTTAACCCTACACACAACTGCAAACAATCTTTCTGATCAGGTCTCGCTAGGGCTTTTATGTACTTAATATATTTAGAGGTAAAAGTTTATAACAAACTTTCACCAAAACAGCCATGTAGTTTCATCGCATTGAAGTAAGTTCAATCGAATTAGATTGTCTAATCGCCAATAGACAGGGCAATCAACGGGGGGATGTATGGGGAGATTTTCTGTCACTGATGGGTAATCCTAAATAGACGGTCTGTTGTATGAGGCAATCTGTATCTCGAGTTCTTTTAATTATTCAGTCATTCACCTGACAACTCTACGTCTCATCCATTCTGATGTGCTCCATATATCATAAGTCTTTTTATGTATTGTTGATGTGTCAACGAGAACACATCCTTTCAGCCAAAATGAAGTGATAATAATTTTGCATCCAATTTAGAATGCATACATTATGGTGTTTTAAAATGTTGATGAGACAATTTATAGTATTAACAAATGATTTTTCCATATGTGATTAATACTAAGTATATTTCACCACTGTATGGTCAAAGAAGATGCTTTTTTTTCTTTCAATGATCCCAGGGTTCATGATCCTGACCTCATATTTCATTGAGCTTTACCTGCTGGTCTGCAATTAGATTTAGGGAGCATTTGGTTAAGGAGGCGTTTGGTTCAGTGTTATCTTGATGTTATGTTATGTTATCTAGAGAAAGTGATTGTTTGGTTTAATGACATCTATAAATAATCTTCAATTAAATTATAAAATTATTAGTCAAAAAATGATATTTAGATGTCCTGATATCTAGATTATATAACATAACACCAACATAACAACGAACCAAACGCCCCCTAAATGTTATCTTGATGTTATGTTATGCTATCTAAAAATAATAATTATTGATTTAATGACATCTATAAATAATCTTCAATTAGATTATAAAATTATTAGTTAAAAGATGACATCTAGATATCATAACGTCTAGATTGCATAACATAACACCAAGATAAAAAAGAATCAAACGCGCCCTTAAAGAGTTGTGAGATTTGCCTCATTATTTGCACATAACAAGCCAAAGAATCTATGAAAAGTTGTCTACTAGTTGTGTGTCTTGTTACATAAATTGCTTCGGAGTTTTAGGGATGGGGAGGGTAAGTGGTCCTCAATTTTACATGTTACTTTTTGTAGCCATCCATCTCACCCATGTGCCTCTCCCTTATAATGTCAAAATCAGTTAAATTTTTTATTGTTCTATTCACATTTAACTTGAGCTTGAAATCATACATTAAATTAATATATAGGACATAAAATTTTACTAAAATTACATTTTTTATCTAAATTCTTCAAAAATTATATATTTTATACTTATTCTAAAATTATCTCTTTTTAGTTTGTCAAAATAATTTTTGATTATATTATACATAATATATAATGAGTTTAGTTCAGTAAGATGTAAATTTTTAAATATTTATTGTGATATAATTAACAAGATATGTGAATTTGAGAGAATTTAAATGAAATCTATAATATTATAAAAAAATTGAGTCTTTTTTGTTGAAATTTCATATTTGGTATGTATATCCTCTAAATTATATTATTTTTTTGGCATATTCTAGCAGTAAATGATACGATCTACTTTAGCATTTGTTTGGTTAAAAAGTTATTTTTTTAGGAAGAAGGAAAAAAAGTATTAGTTATAAGTGTGATATGAAATAAAATTATTTTGGTAATGAGAATTGTTTAAGATATAAAATAATATTAATTTTTAAACTTTTAATATTAAAATTATGTTGAAGGAAAATTAATGTTAATTTTTAATATTAAAAATTTATATTGAATGTGAATGAAATTATTAAAATTTATGATAAGCTTAAAATAATAATAAAATAGAGATAGAGTTTTTTTTTAGCGAGAATTTATTGCAGTCGGACAGTTTAACATCTTGATTTTGCGGCAGTCATTCGGCGTGCGATATTTCTGTGCGGGTTCCATTATCACGGCTCGACATGCGTAGTAATTTTTATCACATGTGTACCATAAAATATTTCATACGTAGCAGATTTTATTATATGTGTATTATAATATATTTCATACGTAGTAATTTTGCTCACATATATATCATAATATATCTCATACGTAGTAATTTTTATCACATATGTATCATAATAGTTCACCAAAATTATTATATATAAGATATTTTATGATACATATGTGATAAAAATTATTACATGTGAGATATATTATAATACATATGTGAGCAAACTTGCTACGTATGAGATATATTATGATATATATATATATATATATATGATAAAATCTGTTACGTATGAGATATTTTATAATATATATGTGATAAAAATTGTTACGTATGCCGAGCCATGATGGTGGGACCCGCACGCAAGTGTCGCTCGTCGAATGGTTGGTGCAAAATTATAATAATTTTTCTTTTTTAGCTAAACAAAGTTGTCATTTGGTTCATGTTTTAAGATTTTAATATTATAATATAAAATAAAATTATTTGATGTAAAATAAAGTTATTTTTTTTATTGAAATACATATATAATATAAAATAAAATTTTTAATATTTAAATTTATATATTATTTGAAATAAATATAAAATTAAGATATTTATATATATGTTATATAAAAATTTAAATATTATATTTTTATTTAAGTAAATGTTATTTTATATTTAAAATTTTGTGAAAATAATTACATATATATATATATATATATAATTTTTGATTTTGTATCATGTAGGTAATAATTTTTATAAAATATTAATAAAAATATTTATGAAAGGGTTTAGAAGTTTTTTAAGCTCTAATTAGATTAAATTGGATTGCACTTATTTAGCAGATTAAAATTAATGTGGCTAATTTTAATTTGATAGGTAACCTCTTATTTAAATTTTAGTATTTAAATTTAATTATATTCATATCTTATATAAATTGTAGAATGAGCAAACAAACAAGGAGTTAATATAAAATTTTTTAAATATAAAATCTTATTTAAAATTTTTTTAAATCATGATGACTCAGCTGATAACATAATATAAATTAAATCATGTGCCTTTTATTCATATGATTTATTTATTTATTTATGAAGAATATTTTTTTATAGTAATATTTAGCTTGTAGCTGGCAATTGGGCCCTTAATGGGCCCTCTGTTTATCACTTCATCTTCCAGAAAGTATGGAATTGGCATGCATATTCTATTGAATGAATATCAACACTCTTACAGCTCATTAATGGCCATTAAACAACAAACCATATATATATATAGAGAGAGAGAGAGAGATGCATGTACAACTAAGTTTGTCTATTACAAGAACTACAACACTTTTACTTACGTGCCTCAGGATTCCAGATTTGGGCTTCAGGCTTCGGGTTTGGTGTTTGGGAATTGACTGCGGTGATGCTGGTGGTCTAAAAATATGATACTTTCGGTGAGAAATATAAAAAATAATTAGAGATAAATAGTCCATCTAGTAAGATAAAAAAGTATGAAAAATTATGTAGAGTTATATATAAATTAACAAAATATAGTATTGTTTGACAGACATGCTCTCAATTCAGCATTGATCGAATCTCATGTGCATTATTGGTGTATTTCTTATTTTTCTTTATTGTTATCTCAAGCTTCGTTTTCTTGTTCGAAGTGAATATTAAAAAGTATCGTAATTGATATATGAAAAATATATATTAAGCTCATAAATAACATGCCCTTTAAATGAAAAAAAAAATATTATATGTCTAAATATCTACAAACCTTTTTTGTGATAGAGCCAAATACATACATTCAAGAGAGAAAAGAAGAAGAAGAATACGGAAGACGCCAATAAAGCAAAAACTAATGCTTATAATGAAGAAATTTTCATGAGCAAATTACAAAATGGGTTATAAATTTTAGTGTATCTTCCACATAGGATTGTGTTTTTGAATAGCTCCATTTATATTCATTTTTCCCATCTTTGCCATGTACTAGTTTTTTTCTTATGTAGAAACTGCACAGAATTTTTTATATTTCTTTAAAGTAAATATAATTATTATAAAATTTAAATAAAAATTATAAATTATATATTTAATTTTTATTTTTAAAAATACATATCAATTTTTTATATAAATTTTTTATGATAACAATATTAAAATGTTACAATATTAATTTACATTTATCTGCAATAAATAAATATTAATTGATACATTTGAAATGCTATGCATAGTGCATAAAATCAATAAAAATAAATTTAGATATTTTTATTATAATAATTAATTTTCTAAATTTATTTATTTAAATATGTAATTTAATATATAAAAATGTAAAATAAAAATATTACATTCACGTGGCTCATTATCTTAATTTTATACATCATTATTAATTATATTTATTTAAAAGTAATTTTTTATATATTATTACTATAGAAAAGTCAAAAATTAAAAAAAGTAATATATTTCAATACATAATTTTCAACATAAAGAACTCTCAAAGCCTATTTATAATATTCTAAAAATCTAATTAATACATTATATATTTTAATATATTAATAGTTATATTTATATTATGTATATTAAATTTGTTTAAATTCATTGGAAACATTTAAAAATGTTTTTGTACTTAATAAAAAAGTTTATGAAAATTTTAGAATCAAAATTTAGTTAAAACTTAAAATAGATTTAAAATGAGTAAATTAGTACTTATATATAAAAGTGAAAGAACTATAGAATTAAATTATAATTTTATTATATGCTTCATATGTATAGAATAAATTAGAAGTAGTAGATTATAGGGTGCTTGACAGCTATATCAGATGCAGAAATGATAACTATTAAAATATATTTTAGAAAATTTATTTGAAATTCACATGATAATTAAATTAATATTAGTTCTACATTATGAATATTAAATTTGTTTGGATCCATTAGAAATATTTAATAATTTTGTTTAAATGAATTTGGACTTAATAAGAAGATCTATTTAAAATTTGAGTTAAATTTAATTAAAATAAATTTAAAATTTGGTTGAGTTGGCTGATTTGAGATTATTAGAATTTTCAAAGGCAAAACAAAAAATTCCAAATTTTAACAGCTTTTGTATCGATCTTTAATAATATAGTAAAGGAACTATATTCAAACTCAAAACTCGCTCTTATTTTATTTTATTTGAACTCGACTTAGTCCTCTCATGAATTTTTAAAATCAACTTGCTCAAAATAAATTGAATTAGTTAGTAAATAATTTGATATTTGTATATTGATATGTATTTATGTTATTTTAAAATATTATATATATTGTACATAAATATGTACATAATATATATAAGTTTAATCAAAAAAATTATATTTAAAATATATTATATGTAAAATAAATATTTAAACTAGGAAATAAGTTGAAAATTTAAGGTCAATTCAACTCTAAAATTGATTTAAAATTAAATAAATTTGGACAATCTTAAGGTCTTATGTCAAAATATTCAGAGGAATATGAATTTATATGAAAGATCTCTTAAATCTGTGAACCAATGTCAAACAGTGCTCCAAAATTTAGCTCAAATACTCCAGGCTCATTAGAAACTTGCTCAATTTTAGCCCAATTTAAACTCGACTAATCTTTTCATAACTCAGAATCAACTCACTCGAAACGGCACGACTTTCAATTTTCTGAATATACAATGTATATACTATAATCAGTTTATACCTTAGCTATTCAGAAAGAAATTAATTTATGGGAAATTTATATCTGTCATTTCAAAAATTTATTATTTTTATGCGGCACCCCTAAAGTCTATTATTTTTAGGCAGCACCCCTCATTTTAAGATAAATTTACAGGCAGCATCCCGCTTTTGAAGTCAGATTGGGGTGTTGCATGAAAATAATGAACTCTATAAGGATACTGTCTGAAAATAATAGATATTTGGGAGTGACAAATATAAATTTTTCATAAAAAATAAATATTATCTAGGTAGCTGAGGTCAATATTATGCAGGTTTGTAATTTTAAAAATCCCATCAGGGTCTTTGAGCTTTTAAAATACTTCATTCTACGAATAAAACTTACCATCTAACTCAAAAAAACTCAAAACTCAGCTCAAATCCGAACAATTATAACTCAATTTGATCCAAACTCGATTCAAACTTGAAAGTTAAAATTCAAAATAAGACCAACTTGTTCAAACTCGATCTATTTACGACCTTACATCATACATTCGTGCTAAAGACTAAAAATTTCTCTCCCTCGCGGTGACCGCTCCAAGCCTAAATGCACAATCAGTTATTACTGTAAAATGTTACAAGAATGCAGCGCTGGAGTACAATCATGGGGGACCCAGAGGATTGATCGAGTTGAATTCGAGCGACTTTGGCTAAAAATTCAAGGAAAATCAAGTTGATTTTTCTTTTTTTTCTCTCCAAATGCCATAATTTCCTTGTGAATTTAAACTCGAAACTTAATAATGTGAAATAAAATTAATTATTACACGAAGATATGTGAGAAATATGGTATACATTAATTATTATTTTAATATATATATATTTAATTTAAAAATAAAAAGAATATATATATGTACATAAAAATAAACAAAAAAGGCTCAAATGTTTACACATATAGACTGAAATAAAATGAGTAAATACACATACATATATTATTATGTACAAATTCTGCAACATATCACTAATAACTGATTAAAAAAAATAAATAATTACAGTTTTAGATTTTATTTTGCTAGATAATCCAAAAGCTGAATGTAATTTGCTATGTTGATGGTTAATTTAATTATAATTAGATCAAATTAGAATAATATTAATACATTTTGAATATTTTTGACATAATATTTATATTTTAAGTATATAATAAATAAATAAAATAATTTTAAATACTATGTAAATATTTTTTTTGATAAAAAAAAATGGCATAATTTTTTTATTTAGAAAAACCCTAAATTAACTATCAAAAAGAAAACGTCCTTCAAAAAGAAAAAACAATCAAAAAGGAAACCCTAACTTGGATGGGGCCGCCCATTTTCACTCGGCCTCCGGCGACACCCACACAATTAGAAGCGGTTGGATTGGCCGCCGCAGAAGCTTCCAACGGCAATTCCGTCTTCAGAACAAGAGACAAAGAGGTCCAATCCCTTCACAAGTCGCTAAAGAGAAGGCGAAGAGCTCACGAGAGCTCCACCCCACCAGATCTTCTCCGAAACTCATGTGAAGGTAGCTTTTAGCTTCATTAATGCCTCGGCTTCAGCGAGATCGGAGCTCTTCTTCATCTTCCGCATCATCACCTTCTTCTTCTTCTTCTTTCCGTTGAGATGGATTCCTATTATCCGGCGATCGCAAGCTCCGCGCCGCCGCCTGTTCTCCACAGCCGGATCCACCATGGCCAGATCCAGCGGCAGCACCATCGACCCCATGGCTCGACCATCGTTCTGCCGATCGTCGCAGTGGGCGTTCTACTTGCTTGCTTCTCGATTCTGCTCCTCCTCTGCCGAGCGAAGGGGAAGAGCAATGGCGGCAGCAGCAGCTTCAGGAAGAGCAACAGCTTTGATGAGCGGATGCAGGTCTCCAGGTGCAGCTCGAATTTGAGGGCTAATGGGAGCGGATACAGCCCAGGTGAGTGTGTGTTTACAGTTCCGGCTTTGCGCTTTTTTTGTTTTAACTTGGATTTGAGACCTGGTTTGAACTGTCGTTTCTCTTCGGTTTCGGTCAAGACCAATTTAAAATTTATCTGTTTCATTTCAACTTAGACTTGTCATTTTTTTCAAACAAAATTTTTAAAACTTAGATTTTTAAGCTAAAATCTAAGTTCATGGCATTTTTTATGTCAAAATTACTAAAAATTTTGAAACTTTCAATATTGATACTGCGAATTTACAAGCGACTATAAAACTTATATGATTTGTTAGAAAATGTAGAAAATTATATTCGAAGTTAAGCAAATTTAAAACACAGTCGTGTCATATATGATCTAATATATTTGAAAAGATAATGTCTTTTTAAAATTTATAAAAAAAAAATAGGTACAATAAGATATCATGATATTACAAATTCAACAAAAAGGTAGTTTAACCTTAGGATAAGTCAATTGAAAATAATAAAAATAATTAACTTAACCCATAAAGCATGAATATAATGAGATGTAGAAAAACAGAAACTCACAAATCCCTTAATCACAAGAGGAGAGTAAACTTGTCGGAGGAGACCAAATAGTGATCGTGAGTTTGTGAGAAAAATCACGAAGTCAGCAAACGTATCTACGCCTTGAAGGAGGAAGGAAGGAGCAACAGATTGTGAGAGCTAGGTTGCGATAACAAGGATGTGCGAAAAAAGGATTTTTTTTTGGAAATCACTCTCCTTTGAGGCTTCAAATGTTGCTATGTCATAACAGTTCTTACCCTATCACTAGCACTGCTGCACTGACTATCTCACAAAGTCTAGCTTGGGTAAACCGATATCTCTTTTAGGGGGCGGCAAAATGGGTCAAAATCTGTGACACGAACCCTACCCGATTAATAAATGAGTCGGGTTGGGGGGTCGATCAGACCTATTTATAGAATGTTTTTTGATAAATGCCCAACCCGAACTCCTTTAATAAACGGGTCAAAATTCATGACTCATACTCGAAATTTATGGGTCGGGTTCACGTCGGGTCATATATTGCCACCCCTAATTTCTTTAATGGCCACATTTAGTCATATTTTTATTTTTTTAAAGTAGAATATATATAGGGAAAAATTGAGACATAGATTTTATGAAGTATTTGTATTTTATAATTTAATATCTTAGTCTATTGCAAACATTCAACTCAATTTCATTTAAAACACTACAACTCAACTCATGATATACCATATTGGGTAGCTTCATGTGCGAAGAAGAATTGAAGTTTTAGTATGTACTTTAGCTATAATTCAAGCCTTTAACAGTGTTTGCTGTTAATTTCTGGATGTGTATTAACTCAAAATGTGATTTGGGGTGTTTTAAGAGAAATTTGAGGGTCTATATATAACATCAGAGAATATAATTTACTAAAATTTCAGAGTGCTTTTTCTTGCTCTTGAAATAACTCATTTTGGGTAAATTACAGATAAGTCTTTATAATTTACTTATAATTATATTTGAGTTTATATTTTTTGAAATATTTATTTAAGTTCTCCGAATATAAAATAGGATCTAAAAATAAAGTAAAATAAAATAGAAAACTAATGATTCATATAATTTTAAATTAGGACACAAATAAAAGACAATCAAAAGCTAATTAATATTATTGTAACTTTAAGTTTAGTTTCTCCAATATCATAGGGCATGCTTATCTAGCTAGATTAGCAATATTCAGTCAAATTTTAACGAAAATACATAAAATTTAATATTAAAAATTAATTTTATTTCAGCCTAAAATAATAACTAATCATATCACGCATTTCTCAATATAATAATTAATTTTATTTCACGTTATTAATAATTTTTAATAAAAATATTTTTATTTAAGTTTAATTTTATTTTTATTAAGATTAACTTTTTGCAAACAAATAGATCCATAAATTTAGTCGCTATTTGTCCAATACATTTTAAAATTTAAATGCATTATTCAACCTTTAAACTATATGATACTAATTATTGTTTGTTTGTTTTTTAAATGTAACTGGAGAAGAAGTGAGAAGTTGTATGTACAGAGGTAAAATGGGATATGCTCCACAAATTAGGAGTAAAGGTCCGAAAGGAGGGCAGGTGTTCACCTACAAAGAGCTTGAGCTGGCTACTGAGGGCTTCAGTGGGAGAAATGTCATAGCAGATGGAGGATTTGGGGTGGTTTACAGGGGGAAGCTCAAGGATGGCACTGTGGTAGCCATCAAGCTGTTCCACGTACAAGGAAAGCTAGGGGAGAGGGAATTCAGAATGGAGGTATGCCCTAAAATTATATTTACATATTAGTTGTCATCATACAATTTTTAATAGGGTAGTTACACCCAGTTCCCTGGGTTTAAGGCTTAATAATGCACAGATCTACGTTATAACATCGAGGTTCCTGAGTTTCAATAAATATCAAATAGATCTTTTTTTTATTATTTAATTTTTTAAAATTATCATTATACCTCTCCCTCTTTCTCCTCCTGATCCCTGCGCTAGCGCGTGCGCGAGGATCAGCCTCTCTCCTCCTCCCGATCCCCGCACATGCCGTGCGCCCGTGAGGCTGCCGGACAGAGAGACGGGAGGGGTATAATAGTAATTTTAAAAATTTTTAATAATAAAAAAATAAAAAAAAAAACTCATTTAATAATTTATTAAAACTCAGGGACCCCGATATTATAATTTTAAAAACGTGAATCTGTCCGTTATTAAGCCTTAAACTCAGAGATTTGAGTGTAATTTACTCTTTTTAGTATTATAAAGTGATATGTTATGAATATTACTGTAGTTAAATTATAATTAACCTAAGTGAAACAAACACCCGTAATGATGATCGGTGGCTAGCGGAATGGCTGTTCCAAGTTTGGAGGTGTTTGTTTTGCGTAGATAACTTCAACAAAATTAAAGCTACTCAAACAACAATAAGTTTATTTTTAAAATTGTAATAATGTGAAATAATTTTAAAATGAGTGTAGAATACGAATATAGCTAATGTTGAGAGAAAAAAAAATCTTAGAAGATGAAGAGAGAGAACATAAGAACTTAAAAAAGGAGATTCAAGTGGAGAACACTTTTGAGCATGAAAACCTTCATTGCTTAAATAGATTTAGGTTATAAGCAAAGGGCCGGGCCTCATTCATTGCGACTATCTATTTGAGTGGATGGTGGAGATTAATTTCATCCAATGGTTGGGAGAGGCTTTCGAGAATACTTCAAGAATATTTTTAATGTTGCTGCATGATATGTTCTTATGTACATATAAAAAAATTTTAGAGTACTTCTTTTAATAATGTAGATTAGCTTAAGGTATGTTTGGTTTAATGTTATATTAATATTATGTTATATTATCTTAAATGTTATGATATTTAAATTTCATGACATCTAGATGTCATTTTCTGAGTTATAATTTTATAATTTTTTAGAAGATTATTTAAAAATATTAAATCAAATATTTTTTTTTTTTTTGATAATATGACATAACATTAAGATAATATTGAATCAAATGACTCCTAAGAGTAATTTAGAAGATGGAAGTTTAGAAGATGGAAGTTTAGAAGAAAGAGTGTTTTTTTTTAATAGCTCATTATTATTTTAGTATTTTTTGGATGTGAAATAAAATTGAATTTTTATTTTGAAATATATATATTGTGAAATGTAATTAAATTCTAATTTTAGATCTATAAAACAGACGTGACGAATAAAAATAGAGATAGATCTTCAGCTATTATTCAAATATTATAGTCTCATTCAGAATCATGCCAAAAAAAATAATGGCTACAAAGCTGTGGCCAAAAAGTCTTTTATTAAAACAATAATATAAAAAATAGGAAGATTTTTACAGAGAATACTTTAATTATAAAAAATTATGTATTTTATCATTAAAGATGAAATTTATATTTATCACATTAAATTTTTACAAAAATATATATTTTACATATCATTATTTAAAAATATTATAAATTATCATATTGTGTTTAGTTTACAAGTTTATAATAATTTTTTTTTAGAGTTTCTTAGTTAAACATTTGGCCAAATAACAGGGGTGTCATACTAATATAGATTTTCGTTTTATTAGCTTGAATTTAAAATAAATATTATATATAATTAATTTATAAAAATTAAAATTTAGAATTTTAGGATTTAGTTTTTACTATTAAATTAATTTAGAGTATATGATTTAATATTTTGAATTATAATTATAATTTTAATGTTCAAAATTTAAAATATAATATAATTTTATTTAAAAATAATGTAAAATTTACTGACTATAAAACTCATCTTTTGCAATCTCATACCCAATAATTATTTCTTCTATATTTTCACTAATTCATTTTCATCGTACCATGCTATTTCTCATCTTACTAGATTTATATCTTCAAATAAATTCTCATCTTAGCATATTCTTAGAATACCTTCACATTCTTCTTTCATCCAACACTTAAACCAATACAACAAAGTCACTATAAAGCCGTGCAGTAGAATTGCAGAACTGCTAAATCTGACTTACATTTTCAAGTTCTCAATTCTACAGCAGTTTTAAGTTTGTTTACACCATATAGGTAGACCTCTTGAGCCGATTAAACTCAAAATACTTGGTCGGGTTGCTCGGCTATTGTGCCGATCAGCACCATCGCCTACTCGTCTTCGAGTACATGCCCAATGGCTGCCTTCAGCAGCATCTCCACCCCACACTCTCTAAAGAAGGTCCTGCAACCAGGCCACTTGACTGGAGGACCCGTTTGAGGATAGCCCTTGATTGCGCCAAAGGCCTCGAATTCCTCCACGAGCACTCAGTTCCTGCAGTAATCCATAGGGACTTCAAGTGCAGTAATATACTCTTAGACCACAATTTTGGTGCTAAAGTGTCAGATTTTGGCATGGCAAAGACAGGTTCAGAGAAGGTCAATGGCCAGGTGCAGACACGAGTTCTCGGCACTAGTGGATATGTGGCTCCTGAGTGAGTTTCGAGGCCCTCTAGCGAAGAAATAGCGAGAAAATAACTTTACACGAACATGATTTGTTGGCATTTCGCGCAGGTATGCATTAAGCGGGAAGCTGACGACTAAATCAGATGTTTACAGTTATGGAGTTGTTCTTCTCGAGCTTTTGACAGGTAGAGTACCTGTGGATACTACAAGTGCTCCAGGGGAGCATGTGCTTGTTACCTGGGTGAGTGACCCCTGCTCTCATTAATTATTTGGTGCTAGTCTTCTTCTTTGATCATTCATTTTCACATTCTGCCTTCAGTAGTGCAACTTCTGTTTACTGTTCGGCAAATGCTTTTATGACTACAGTCATCAAACTTCCAGAACTAATTTCAAACTTCTTACGACTCCTAGTTATACCACAAACGCGTTCTCATATGCACATTTATTCGACATTGCTGAAGCAAGAATGACCAACTTTATGGCATTACTTTGTTAGGCTCTTCCAAGACTAACAAATAGAGACAAGGTTGTGGAAATGGTGGATCCAGCTCTGCAAGGTCAATATTCAAGGAAAGAGCTGATTCAGGTTAGGATAGTCTAAGCTAACTTCTCATGAAATGAGCATTTCTAGTGAAATTGTTCCACCTTGTCACATTTATGACAGGTAGCAGCAATTGCAGCTGTATGTGTTCAAGCAGAAGCAGACTATCGGCCACTAATCACCGATGTTGTGCAGTCGCTAATCCCTCTGGCAAAGAGCATGAACGCGAATTGCCCTGCTACCACAACTAAATTTAAAGTTGATAACGTTTCCATTATGATGCCCTAGTATCCATGTTACAAGTAGTTTTGATTCATTGATGAAGCTTTTGCATGAACAGCGTATAAAGGTAGTTCCTTATCTGATAAGAAGAAAAGGGTGAAGATCTTGAACAAAAGCAGGGCTATGGTTAGCAAGTGAAGAGTTTTAGCTAGAAATTCAAATTGTAATGTTTATTGAATAAATCCAATTTTGTACACTCTTCAATCAAGTAAATCCTTTCAGCTAGAAATCTCTCAATATGGAATCCTATTCCCAATAGATTGATTCCCAAAAAGCATATCCAAATTAGGAGAAATCCTATCAGATGCTGAATTTATAGCTTGACCTTGCAATTTTTTATTTGTTCTAGTATGTAAATAAATTGTAAATATGGTCCAAGTAATAAAAGCCCAAGTTTCCTTAGGGTCCCAATTCCAATAAGAATCCCATGCTTCATTAGCCCATACTGCTCCGGAAAGAATGCCTATAGTTAAAAAGGTAAACTCTAGACTAATGACATGATAACTCCAATAATCCAAATGCTGAATTAATTGATATTTGTAAAATTTGGAAATGAGACAAAATAAGTATTTTGAAATGCTCGGTCCTTTCACGTTATAACACTGTTAGTTGGATAACAGACTAAATTACCCTTCGAAAATTAAAGGATATGAGAAACTTGTCCTTTGGTCAAAAAGATGGAGGGGACAGATTTTCAAAGGATAGTTTGATTTTCCATTATTCAACTTACAGCACTGATAGGTAACAACCTATTTAGAAAACCAAATTGTTGATTTTATCATAATCGACCGCAACGATGTTGAATAGAAAAAAACAAAATACAGATGGCCTCAAAATGTAGGAACCTAGGTGCCTTCTTCCCAAAAATATATTAATAACTGTTAAAAGTGAAGGAAAAAAAAGAGCCTTCTACTATAGAGATTTCTAGCATAACCACCAAACACTAGCATTTCAAGGATTGGGTTCACATTAAAAGCAAGATAGCATAGCATGATGTATATTTGCACAGATCATTAGTTTGCGAAAAATATAGCCTGATACCTAAAGGGGTTCTGAAAACCTTAGATCCGCAGGGCCTGGACCGAGTATTCCTTTTTCCTGCTGCACTGAGGCATTTCCATGGCTGATATTTGGCTCCAAATGCCCGTTCTTTTCGTCTTCTAATGATTCCTGCTGCCTCCAACCAATTCCATGCCAATCATTATGCTATGAGAGAAAATGAAAACAAGAAAGAAAACCAATCTCAGACACTATTGAAGTGGATAACAAAGGATTCTTGCATACTACTTAACCCTACATAGCTAGAGAAAGGCGTGCACAGTGGATGAATTTTTAAAATAAGCATGTTTGCACTCTTTTAAAATAATCTTTAAAAATATCATATTTAGCCTGAGGCATATTTCATAATCGCAATTTATTTCCTAAATACAGCACATCTTGTATGTGTATTTTGTGTTTGTGACATGTATTCTTTTGAATATGAGCATTAGGAAATTATACTTAATTATTGATTGCAAAAAATTATAAAAAAATCTACCAATTTTAGAAAGTTTTCCCTGCAAACTACCTTTATTGAGGGTCCCATTTGGCAAGAGGGAAAACAAAAGGCCAAGTTGGCTTGGCCAAAACAATTTCCCATCATACACTAATTCCTAATAGATATTTTACTTCACATCCCACACAAATTCTAACATACAAAAATCCATTTTGTCTCACATCTTATACAAATTTCAATATAATAATCTATTTTATTTCATATCTTACACAGTATTCAACATACCCAACTAACTTTATTTAACATCACACAAGAGTTTCAAGAATGGCTAAAAAGGCCACAAAATTTTCCTCCAACCCAAAATTATGTTAGGTTGTAACATATGCAATCTTGCATTTCCATAAAGGAGAGGCAAATTCATCATTATGCTAAGACCAACCCTCATTTATCTTCCAAAATTATGGCAAGAAATTCCACCGCATGCACACCACCAAATTGCATATAATATAGGTGGCCAATGTAAAATAAACAAGGCAAACTTGCACACCAAAACATGTCACATGTTTAACATCATAGTCTTCATATTTACACGTAAGCTACATGAAAGCTCCAAATAAAAGAAGAATATCACTTCAATTATTTCCCGATAGAATGCAGTAGGAAAATTTTGTTAATTGTTTAAAAAAAAGAAACATGCCTACCGAATTTCTTACTATGTATACAAATCAAACAAGATTAAATACAACAAATATACCATCTTGATTAATAGCATAACAGTGATAACACAACTGATTTGAGACTAATTAATGTTATGAAGGTTAATGGGTTTAACATTTTTGTTATAAGTAGAACTTTTCAGTGCCTTAATACCTTAAATTTTACGAGTTGATTATTTAATGTATAGATAATTTATATAGCATGTATAAGAACATCCCAATGCTTGGAAAAATGGGTGCATGCAAATGCATGAAATCAAATAATGTGTATGCAAACATCCTCGAGGCTAGCAAAATTACAATATGTACAGAAGGTACTAACATCTTCAACCGGTATCAACGGAGTCAAGATTGGGGGAGCAGCATCTGGATCAGGCTTTTGAAATACGAATATGGAATATAAACCTAGAACAATGGCAAAAATACAGTTGGTAAGGAATATTTAAGGAAAACAGAATGTAGAAGCTGTAGAATAAGAATTACATTACCTAGTATATCAAATGAACGAGCAAGTAGCTTTCCACGAGGATCTATGAAATTTGCACCATAGTTACAGAGCAGCGTTGCAAATTGGATTCTGACAAATTTTAAACACTCAGAACAATTTACTTGAAAATTTGAAAAAAAATCATAGCAATAACTGTAAGGACTTCAAATAGATCTTATTTTGAACATATCATATGAAAATCAAAATTCTATGATAAATTACCGCATTGTAATTACAAATAGGTCCATGAAAAAACAAATCAGGCATTTAGGTCCCTATACTTTCATTGTTTAACAATATGGGTCCTTCCGTCAAATTCTATGTTAACTTAGAGGTGAAATTACCCATTCACCTTTAAGAAGCCTTCATCATGTTCCCTAAACTTTAAATAACATAATATTGTGAGTCCATATAATTTTCATATAGTTCAACCAAATATAATACTTTTGGTCCCTATAGTTTACCAATATGATGCAATTAATAGAAAACATTACCAAGACCTATTTTGTTATAATGTTAAAACTATAAGGACCTAAATGTTCCGACTTGTCTTTTTGTACCAATTTGTAATTATGGTATAAATGTAGAGGTTAGAGACCTTACAATAATTTAGCCAAAATTTTAACATAACAAGAAGAATGTGTTCAACATTGAATACAATTTAACTAATAAAAAAAGAAATCATAAAGACAATAATATACCAAAATCACGAGCAAATAGAACAGCAACTACACCCAACACATATTAGAAAAAACTTGTATATCCAACACTTTATTGTAACATCACCACAAGGAAAATGTCAATTAGCATAGAGTAGGAATTTGCACCAAGCTTACAAAAGTTTGTTTTTTTGTTTTTTTTTAATAAAACAAAAGTTTGTTTTTAACATAACCAGTTTAGGGATTATCCAGTAGGAGAAGATCATTTGCAGAATTGAAAAGTGAATTTTAGGTAATTCACAACCAGTTTGTTTTTAACATATCCAGTTTAGGGATTATCCAGTGGGAGAAGATCATTTGCAGAATTGGAAAGTGAATTTTAGGTAATTCATAAAACAAAAGTTTGTTTTTAACATAACCAGTTTTGACATGTTAGCTTTAACACAGACAAATAAGCAGATCCATAGAAACAAACGTACGAACAACCAAGCATTTATTTTGTTGATTTCTCCAGCATAGTAGGGCACAACATTCAAGTTCAAGAATTCATAGTGTGCATTAAATACTACATGTCACAAACTACAACATCCACGACATAAAAAGGGAGGTCCAATGGCTCTCTCTGCAATAGACAAAAAGCATGAACTTTTAAAAGGGAAACAATTGGATATAGGAAAAATGAGTCACCTAAGGTGGAGTGCATTTATTTGTCAGAAGTGTTTGGAAACTATCCTCATGAATAATAATCCTTCCCTGCTATAAGGAAAAAAAAATCCTCCCAACTTTTGATATGTCAGCTGCTCTAGAATAATTACCCTAAGTCTCCTCCTTAAACAAAGCCCAAAACAGTTCACAATGACTACATAGCTTAGTTAGCTCAACCAAGGAGGGTTGAGCCAATAACAACAATTTCCCGTGATGGAGAGATAAACGAACCTTCCACCACTCACAGCACATTCTGTTGGAGCAACAATCCAGTTTGTTGGCATTGAGCGATCTCCCATGAAATTATGGCAACTCAAATGAGATAGAGCTGACAGGACTGGAGGCGAGCGGCATGTTAATATGTATGGAACAGCTTCCAACAAATGTGAGATTAAGGTTGCAAATTAGTTGAGCCAAGCGAGTGATAACTTGTTCATCCATCCATCCATCCATACATACATTCATACATATATATATACATATATATTGAACTGGGGCTAAGCTGAAGCATGAATATAAGAAGCAGCAGCCTTAATCCCAAACGAGTTGGGGTTAACTGCATGGATTTCTTTTCTCCATTTAACTCTATTTAAAGCTATGATCACTATAAGCATGGAACAAGGTTATGTAAATGATTATGTCCCAGGTTATATTTTGTCTTAAACCCCTGCTCTTTATGGTTGTGATCTAGGTCTCCTCGTATAGATCGAAAATGGATATGACCAAACCACTTTACATGTCCCACCCTCATCAAACTAGCATCTGTTCCCTAAAAGCAATGTTTAAGAGGGTCTAGTGTCTCTTTTCTCTTTATTCAAGAAAAGGCCAGTCTGAAGGTTTAACTCTATATAACTTGTGGAGGGTGAAAGGACTCGGTTTCAACGCAGTCCTTCACATCAGGCACAGTCCTGTAGGTTAATTAAATCCAATCCATCTCAAATTTGTTAAGCTTCTTGCTTCTGTCTTCCATAATAACAAAAGATGATGGTCAAAAATCCTGTTATGACCATAACATGACAATAAGTGAATTGTTGGAAAAAAAATCCAAGGAATTGATACCTGTTATCATCATAAAATTCAGCCAAGTTTTGTATCTCCACATATTCTAGACCAGCCTCTCTTGCCAACCTAGGTAAACATCTCAAGCATAGCCAATCACATATATTTAGGCACTTAAAAGATACATAAGCTGCTCAAAATAATGTAGAACGTACACAAAAAAATCAACCTGATTAAGCTTGGAAAATGCACCAAACAATTAGTCTCAGTTGCAACATCATTAGCAAATTTCAGCATATATTTCTTTCCAAAGAAAGGGAACCTGGAATTGTAAAACTGAAGAAGATGAGAACAAATCATAAGAACAGAAAGGAAAACATGAGAGATAATAATGTGTAACACCCAAACTAACGCAACTATTACAACTCAAAACACCTAATAATCTTTAAGGCTACTCAGAATTCTAGGCCTTTCAAGCATATTTAGCATGACAACAAAAGTTCGAGAATTTTTTTCATTTCCTATTAGATTCAACTCCAGCCCTTTTCCATCTGCAACTCTCCCAACCTCTCATTCAACATGCTGTTAAATTGCCGTTATTGGCAAAGCCCTAGCACTACCAAATGCCAGTGGATGCGGTATGGATGTTACGTACAACTTAGATCAGGTATGGATGCCAGGAATAAGTGGCTGGTAAATCAACCACGATTTACCCATAGGGAAACTCAGTAATGGAGGGACAAAACATAATAAAATTTTGTTGCATGTAATAATAACTAAAGAACAATGTCTAAGTCAGTTTTGGAGCTACATTTGAAAATATCAAACTATACAATGTACAAACATGAATATTTCTTACTTCTCTTCCTCAACTTCAAAAGTGATGACATAGTTATCAGTTCTAATGCAATTTGGAACAGCTTTTAAGCCAGTACCCTTATTGTGTGAAGCTTCAACAATCTTTTGATACTTTGTCCTGAAATATCAGCCATTTTTCAGTGGTTCAGGGATTGAGAAAACAAAAAGAATAATTATAATGGGTAGTACAAGAAAATAGCAATTGATATGTCAAACTGATGCAAACCAAATAAACAAAAAAGGAACTTATCAAAGAAAAATATCACTTCTAAAACTTAAAAACCAATTGATCAAAGTGAGACGAATGAGAAATCAGCACCAGCCAAAAATACAAATGGAAGCCCTGTTAAACTAATATGGCTAAGCATCCATTAGCATTCTACCAATTGTTTAAAAGCTACCACTTCCAAGTTCAATTTTTGCATAGACCAGATGCCTTATTTTCAAGATTTGAAAAATCTATGATTCCTAGTAAGACGGACAAGGAAACATCAATTACTAACAGCAAATAGTAGAAAAGCAGGGATGCTACAAACAACTAAAACAGATGGGTTATTCATTACTGTTAGTTCTACCACATCCAAGTTCACCTGAATTACAGCAAGCTTTATGAAAGAACGCAAAGTTTTTGCATATGTCAGATACCTTATATTTTCAAGATTCAAGATTTGAAAAATCCATAGTTCCTAGTAAGTCAACAAGGAATTGTCATTTACTAACAGCAAACCGGTAGAAAAGCAAGGATGCTCCAAACAACTAAAAAAAATAGGTTATCCATTACTAAGGAACTAACATAAAATATTTTTTCTATAGAAAAAACATAAAATATTTTTTTAAAAACAAGTCATAAAATTTCAATAATAGTAAAATCAAAAAGATTCAGTCATTGGTTTGGTTAATCTTCATATGAAATTAGTGTGATTACTTCAACGTAATTGCACCAAAACTATTGAAAAATAACCGCACAGCTCACATTCATAAACAAACCCTGTAGCAAATCCACAGAAGACTATTAAGTTCATCAACCTAGTATTGATGTTTTAGATAACACTAACACTATCTTTTAGTGAGAAGCAACTAATTGAACAGGCTTTTCTACATGAAGAATCAGTACAGAAAACAAGGACCAAATGACGTAGCACCATAGTCCTGGTCATTGTATCTTGATCTGGAATTGTTATGGTACCTAACCTCAAAACACCAAGAAAAATTGTATGTTAAAGAACTCAAGCATTAGAGCTTACCATTGGTGTAGGCAATCAAATCAATACTTAGGTAGCATTTTTTTAGGTTCTCCAGGAAAGTGCATATACTGAAATGATACAAACGGGAAATAAGTAACCAGCTAGGTGATCCTTGACCCAGTAAGATACAATGCTAGATATGAAAAGACTTGACATCATATCACAATAAAAGCTACCAAGTATATTGACCCTGAGCTATCAACAGGAATTATCGTGTTGATAAAGAAAATGCAGAACATATTCAATTGATGGCAACACTAACAGCAAAGGCTTAATCCCTAACTAACTGGATCAGCTAAGGACCTCATTAATTGAAAGTCCGTGATTCATTTAAGTTACAACATCCCACAGACTGCTTTAAGCTAGGTCATACAAGAGTTGAAACATCATATATTCCAAAGTTGAGTGAATCTAATAGATTTGGAAAAGTTTCCTGTACTTATACAATTCAGCTAACATTTTGAGAACAATAAAATAATCGGCTCTCCAAATTTCCCAATGGCCACTGATATCAATGTCATGTACATTAAAAATCAAGAACAAGGCATCCACAGGCCCAACTTGCAAATTGCAATTGATTAGCTTAAATCCATACCATATGGTAGATGAGTCAGGAGTTATACCAAGAAAATATCCTCCTGGTTTAAGAAGAAATGATACATTTTGAAGGAGGGTCCTCACTCTCTCCTCACTTTCAAAACAGACCTGAAGAGATAAAACCTTCTTCAGTAATTCATTTGTTGTAAACTGTTAACAATAAGGATAATAATCTACTACAATAACTAACCTGCAAATGTTGCAAGCAACAAACAATATCCACTGGGATACCTTTATCTTGCAAATAGGATTCCAAGCTTTCCTACCTTGCAAGAAAAAATCTATTATCATGCACTCCCAAACAAAAATATTAACATTCTGGATCAATGAACATGACATGACAAAAAATGGTCTTAAATCTCCGCTTAACTTTTCAAAAAAAAAGGTCAGATTGGCAAGAGTGAATTCTCCAATTCATTCATTCCCTGTACTAAAGTCAACCTCATATATCAAGTTGGGTAACATAACAAAAGAAGAAACTCCCAAAAAAGACATTCAAAAGTTATTGCCGAATTATGCCTGAGCAGGACAAAAAAAAAAGGTTTTGCTGAATTCCTACAGATGGGTGATAAATACTTTCTGATTGTATAAGATCATTCCACAGAATCAGTTAAGCGACTTATTTAAGTAGGGATAGCTCTCAGGACCTTGGAGGCATTTATTTTTTGTAAGCTTCAACTTACATGCACCTCATATTCATTAAGCTTGCAACAGGTAAATGTTGCCAAGAATATACAAGCAGTCAAATCATAACTTTGCAAAGTGGAAGGAAGTAGTCACACTTGTTTCTAACCACAACCTTAGATTATTCATAAGATTCACATAAATGTGCTTCAGACAATATAAAATATAAGACCATGGACTTGAGGAGTTGTCAAGCTGGCCCCATACAGGATGAGGTCTAGCATGAAATCCTATAACCAAATCCTGTCACAAATCTACTTTAATTTGCCCAGCGTTAGTAAGATAAAAGCCTCTATCCGAAGCCACTGCCTTCCCTGATTGTTAAATATTAGAAGATTAAGAGACCGTGCATCTATTAGAAAACCAGAAAGCTCACAACAGAAGGGTCCAACTCGCAGAAGACAGCAGCATAAGGCTTTCTCTGACTCTCCCATGTCTCACGAGCATCACAAATTCCAGAAGACGAGGTATCTGCTTTGAGGTTTGAAAGAATCAGAGATAAAAAAAAATAGAATTTCAATAAAACGGTTCGAAAGAAAGTACAGGAAAGTAACAAATACCAACTCCAATGTAGTGGCCAATTTGGGCTTCGTCCCATTTATCTGCATCTGCTCCACTGCCGCAGTATAAATCACAAACCTTAAGCAGGACGAAGCACAAACCAAAAAGGATAAAAGAAGGCCAAACAGCACATCAGCCGATGCATCCGACAGATGAGAAAAAATAACAAAAGGAAAAAAAAAAAAAAAAAACCAAACCGAAGCATATGGAGAGACAAAAATCTTGATCAAGGCTGTCTTCGCGAATTCAAATAGACGATAGTGAGCCAACTCCATGCGACTGCCAGCAGGTAAAGATGCCATCGTGGACGGGGCAACCGATGAACCAATAAATGTAGCCATCCTCCAAAAGATCAGGTTTCAGAAACGAAACAGTTCCATATCAAAACCCTAAACTGCATATACGCCATCGCGGATTGAAAGAAACAAACAGAACTATCAAAAGCTCAAACAAGTAGGCAAGAGAACCAAACTTAACGAAAGATTAAAGTTTGATCCATGGCGGACTTTTACCAAAAGATAGTTCTAGGAACAGAACCCTAACCTTCGTCAGCCTACTAGGTATTCGCCAAAACAATTCTACCAAACGTCCGGCGAGCAACCGAGTTCAAGGAGAGATTATTGCGTTCGGACTGCGTAACACATCGCTTTTTCGGTAGCCAGTTGCCGTGCGACGAGTTGCATACGGGTCCCACCATTACAGCTCCACACTTTTTTTGACGCCGTTTGCTCATTTGTGTTTGGCGAGATATTTGATGAACTCAAATCCCTAAATAGTTGGAAAATCCGGCTGACGCAGGCCTCAGCATTCCCCCGCCCAAAAAAGATCGCTCTCGCCTCGTCTTGCTACCAAAGCACCGTCGCCTTCAACCGCCGCCGCCGGCCCAACGCAGCAAGATCGGCACCCAACGCAGCAAGAACGCGCCGATCTTGCCTCGCCTTGCTATCAGAGCACCGCCGCCTTCAAACGCCGCCGCCCAATGCAGCCACCGCAATCGTCGCCCAACACAGCAAGATTCGGTTGCTCTCGCATCGCCTTGATACCAGAGCACCGTCGCCGTCCAACGCAGCCACCGCAATCATCGCCCAACACAGCAAGATCTGACTTTGAGTTCGGCGACTATTAGCCCGTGGACGCCATTATCAAGCTGAAGATCATCGCAGGTGGAGGCAATCTGCTTCGCTGCGTCTGACTCTCAAGTTTGGTGTCGTTCCTCATCATCCTCATTGACGTAGGTTCGCCGAACGTTGGCCCCTGTTTCATTTCGTTTGAGTTTTCTGCTATTGCTCATTTTAGTTATGGGAGGCCTAAAATGAACGTTATTCATTCATTTTGCAATATGAAAAATTTGATGGGCCATGTTTCTATTGATGAAAAATTTTCTGCTATTGCATGTTTCTATTGTTTGGTTTCATTAAATTGTCTTGTTTTTAAGAAGATCGGCGCCCAACGCAACAAGAACGCGCCGATCTTGCCCACGTTTGGTGGGCTATTTGGGAGGGAACCGTATTTGGCTGGCTATTTGGGAGGAACCTTCATTGTCATCTATGCCCTTCTTAGTTGAGAATATTCACTGAATATTTTGCTGTCATCCAACATCTTCTTTCATCTAGAATTAAAAGATAGAACAAAATATAGTAGACAGGTGAGTTTAAACTTTTACATAATTTAGGAGTTTAACTTCTAAATTATTATTTAAATATATAATTTAAGAAAATATCAACAGTTCTATACAGCATTTTTTAATTGAGATATTTTATACGTAATAATTTTACTATATATGTATGATATTTTTTGTATTACATAGAAATTTTATATATAATATGTTCCATATTATATTACATATATAGAAGTTCTGTACATATATATATGATATGTAATCTTATATGTAGAAGTTCTGTATATATATAATATGTTTCATATTTTGACAATAATACACAGCTCTTCATCATTAGTATAGAGTATTTGCATATTCTACTTTAATACTAAATTAAAAGTAATTTATACATTCTATTTTACAACAGGACTTGAGGGTGGTTGAATCATGTGATATTCTTAAGTTGCCAGAACTTCTGAAGACTTCTGTTCATAATGAAGATCAGGCTTATAATATCTACTCCAAATATGCTTTGTTAACTGAATTTAGTGTGCGAAAGAGTCACAATAGTTATTGGGCTGGAACAAAGAAGCCTAAAAGTAGAAAATTTATTTGTTCTAAGGCTAGTTTCAAAAATAACGAAAAAAAATGACATAGAGACTTCAAAATTCTCTAGGTTAGATGGAAGGTGTGGTTGCTATGGTGAGATTTAAAGCAGATATTAATGGTAAATAGTGGATTAACAAATTAGTAGAAGAACATAACCATGAGCTTGCCTCTCCAAAAGAACGACACCTACTTAGATCGCATCGCTCTATCCATGGTAAAGAGGCTGGTGTCCTGCAGAGCATGTCAAAGGTGGGAATAAGTACCGCAGATGTGTTTTCCTATATTGTACAATAGGCTGGTGGCATTGAGAATGTTGGATTCTCCAAACGTGATGCATATAATTTCGTTAATCAGGAGAGACTGCTACGTATTGAGACTGGGGATGCCTTCAACTTGCTTAAGATTTTTAGAGAGCGAAAAGATTTTGATCCTCTTTTTGATTGGGATGTGAAATTTGATGAAAAATAAAGACTGACAAATTTTTTATGGGTTGATGGAAAATGCAAGATGGACTATAATATTTTTGGAGATGTAGTTATATTTGACACAAGCTATCGCATGGATAAATATAATCTTATATGCGCTCCTATTAGAGGCGTCAATAATCATAGGCAAAATATTCTATACATAAACTATTGGTAAGAAAAATGATAATTACATTAAATTAAATAACTAATGTATTTACCAACTTAAACACCATATCTTTATGGGCTGGATATTTAATCGAATCAAATGTGCAAATTTGTTTTGCCTTCAAATCTAGTACGACTAAAATCTAATATGAATCACAATTCAAGACCACCATTAAAAGATCTGAGCTTAGAAGTACATGAATCGTGATCTTCTTTAACATCTTCAAAGACAATCCCCTCATGTGAGATATTTGATAATAATTCTGCAACAAACATAATAAACTAAAATAATCAGCATAAATTTGTAACTTTATGGGCTGGATTTTTTTCTAAAATGTCAAAGAAAGATTTACCAAGAATGAAACAGGCAAATATGTCAAACTCCGTCAATTTGTAGGACATATCGTTCGACGCGCATTCAGTACTATAGCAAATGCATTCAATATTGAATCAGTAACTTTCAGTGGATGCAAAAGAATTTCTACATTAATTTTTTTAATAATAACATTGTTGACTGCTAGTACAACTGATGAACTGTAATAAATAAATAATTAGAAACTAGTATTTCTTTCAAAAATAATATACTTTACTTATTCGATAATATTCTTAAAGACAACTATTACCTAGAAGGTAAGGATAAGAAAGCATTATCAATATACTTTGCCATTTCAGGATTAATCAACTGCTTGCCTGGATAATTAAGATTTGATATTTTCACTGTGATAATAGGCTTGCTAGGAGAAATAAATATTGATGTTCTTTACTGCCAGAAGTTTCCAAACAAGCAGGTCCTTTATTGCCTTCACTTTCTTCATCACTAGCATCCTTGAGTGACATTTTTGACCTTTTTATGTCGTATTCTTTATTTTCATTCTTTTCTGTGACCTCCAAATCATCCCTTTTATTCTTTAATGCACACCTCTTTGAACGTCTTACTTGAATGGTGTAAGGCGATGTAATAACTTTTCTTTTTCTTGAATTTCTTATTTTTTCTCTTCTTTCTATGCTTCCCATCTTTGCCCTTTGCATTGGTTTATTCACCTCTATTAAGCTAAGTGACTCTTTCCTTATAGTAGTTGGATTCTCCATAAATTTGGAGACAGATAGAGTGTTTATTTCATAGTTATCACTCTGTCGCTTTTCAAGTAAGGTAACCCGAGAACTTAGAGCATCAAATTTTCTCTCTATAGTTTCAAATTGTGAACTGACATGCTTCTCTAACTCTGCAATTTGTGAAGCCAACATCGCTATCAGATCAACCTGAGGACTCTCCATAGGCATAGGCTCATCAGTAGTTTGTTCAAAAGCTATTTCACATTCCCTTTTTTTAAACTGAAACTCTTCTGTAACTTTTTTTCTTTTTGTTAAATTCAACTCTTGCACTGATGGTGTAATAGAGATTCCCAAATATTGGTGGAGATTGTCTTGAGTGTAATGAGTGTGCATTTCACCCACTTCAGTATTTCTTATACTATTTTTAGCTTCATCGAGGTACCAAAATAGATCTGAGGACCACCTCTTCAATACTTCTTATACTATTTTTAGCTTCATCGAGGTACCAAAATAGATCTGAGGACCACCTAAAAATTTTTGGAACCTCGTCGGGGTATGCAGGAGTTCTGATATTGATATTTTCCAAAAACGCAAACTGAAAAAAAAAAACAAAAAAAATCATTATCGACTTATTAAATAAAAAAGAATAAAATAAATCAACTCAACCTACCATGATAAGCAAGCAGAATCTATCGATGTAACCAGCAGTTAATCGTGGAGTGGACTTTCTTCTGGGTACACAGCTTTTGAGAAAGTGGCAAAAGAAAAGGGCGCAGAAAATCATAAATAGACTTACACCAGTTGATGCTTGAAATTAAGTGAAAGTTCTCTGCATATTCTATGAGTGTAGGGTAAACAGAGTAATTATCTGGCATAAAACATAATTTAGACAATAGAATATGTATGCATAATATATATATATATGTAAAAGAAATTCAATTACAAAACTTACTTTTAGGAAAAAATAGGACGGCCAGAATAAACTTTATAATAAGACTTGCAATTTGCTGTGGATCACGACAAGTCTAATTAATACTAGACTTTAAAGCATCTTTGATATCGCTAATCACTATGAAAGGATTTGGATAAATTGTGACCAATTAAAACTTGTTCCATGATTAGGCATTCTAATTAAGAAGCTAATAACTTCAGGATTGAAGGGGATAACATGATGACCAATTTTGAATCCACCAACTGCATCATCCCATCTTGAAAGTACCACAGAGATAATTGGCACATTCGCCTTGTAACTAGGAATTCGCAGAAAATGAGCCATACCAATATTATGTAAGATTTCTATGATTTTTTTGGGAAGTACGGGCGATATCTCATCAAATAAACTTTTAATTTGACATGGAAAATACCTTGAGGTGATAGTTAGAAAAGAGAATGACTTCTTTGTAGTAGACTTTGCTTAAATATTTTTATTACGAGTCATTTTCTACAATATAAAAGATAGACAGACATGATCAAATAAATACTCATTGTGAAGATTAACATGCAATATAGAAATTCATATAATTATACAATATAAAGTATAAAAAGTGAAGTAGAAAGAAAGTTTGCAGCTTCCCCATATATAAGAGTACAATGGCATCAAAATTTCTTTTCAGTTGATAATCATAATAAAAAAGCACAAAATTACAAAAATAGTTAAGCTCCAAGTAAATTTGAAGCTCTTCAGTTATTGTTTAAAAAAATGATGAAAATATTGCATCATTAATAGAATCAAAATAAAACTATCAAAACTACATGACAAAATTAGATTTAAGATAAGAGTTATATCTGATTACAAAACTCATATTTTTTCACAAGGTAAACATGATCTAGAAGGTATCGCATGAAAATACACAAAAAAAGAAAACTACTGACAATTATAAGTCAAAAGTGTTGGCTTCAGCAATCATACCTCAATATTGATCGGTGTTGATGGTAAATCCAGCCGAGAAATCAAATGATTAGAGAAACTAACTCTTTTCAAAACATTCGGCCCTGAAATAGTGACATTCGCTGAACTAACTACTATGTGTTTTTTCAATTGTTATTAATAAACTGATCTTAAACAACATAAGTACAGTAAAATAATTTTTGCGCATACACAATCTGCAGCCTGCTATCTTCTTAAAAACAAGACAACTTAATGAAACCAAACAATAAAAATATGCAATAGCAGAAAATTTTTCATCAATAGAAACATGGCCCATCAAATTTTTCATCAATAGAAACATGGCCCATCAAATTTTTCATATTGCAAAATGAATGAATAACGTTCATTTTAAGCCTCTCATAACTAAAATGAGTAATAGCAGAAAACTCAAACGAAATGAAACAGGGGCCAACGTTCGGCGAACCTACGTCAATGAGGATGATGAGGAACGACACCAAACGTGAGCGTCAGACGCAGCGAAGCATATTGCCTCCACTTGCGACGATCTTCAGCCCGATAATGGCGTCCATGGGCTAATGGCCGCCGAACTCAAAGTCGAATCTTGCTGTGTTGGGCGACAATTGCGGTGGCTGTGTTGGACGGCGGCGGTGCTCTGGTATCATGGCAAGGCGAGAGCGACCGGATCTTGCTGTGTTGGGCGACGATTGCGGTGGTTGCGTTGGGCGGCGGCGTTTGAAGGCGGCAGTGCTCTGGTAGCAAGGCGAGGTGAGATCGGCCCGTTCTTGCTGCGTTGGGCGCCGATCTTGCTGCGTTGGGCCGGCGGCGACGGTTGAAGGCGGCGGTGCTTTGGTAGCAAGGCGAGGCGAGAGCGACCTTTTTTGGGCGGGGGAATGCTGAGGCCTGCGCCAGCCGAATCTTCTGACTGATTAGGGATTTGAGTTCACCAAATATCTCGCCAAACACAAGCGAGCAAACGGCGTTAAAAAAACTTGCCGTTAGTGTGGAGCGCTGATGGTGGGACCCGCATGCAACGCGCCGCACGGCAACTGGCTACCAAAAAAGCGATGTGCTACGCAGTCCGAACTCAATAATCTCTCGAGTTCAAGACCCTGAGCTCCGGCGGATTCTCGCGTTGAAAAACGGCGGCGCGTTGACAGCG
Organism: Apostasia ramifera; assembly: GCA_019297695.1. Classification (NCBI taxonomy): domain Eukaryota; kingdom Viridiplantae; phylum Streptophyta; class Magnoliopsida; order Asparagales; family Orchidaceae; genus Apostasia; species Apostasia ramifera. The sequence goes on along the minus strand of JAEMOT010003822.1, from coordinate 145,260 downwards.
AGACGGGGTGAGCTTCAGAGCCGGAAGCCGAGGATGAACCGTCGCGATCCAATTCAAGATGAATAGCATCAATTTGCCAAGCCATAAAGAATTTACGCATAAAAATTAAATTTTTTTACAGATATAACCTAAAAATCTATTAAAATTACATTTTGAATCTCAAATATTTAAATTACATCATAAAACGTTTTGATTTCGATGGTAAGATAAAAATATCAGTTTAAAGGGACATGAGTTTTGATAATTTTGATTAAAACCAAAAATGTGGTTTTCTTAATTAAAGACCGCCAAAATCTATCCAAAAAAGTCTGAATGGGTGAGTTTTGGCCGAATTTTAAACCTTAATTGTAACCCTCAATCTATAGATTTGCGAGTAATTTCTTTTTGAATATGCTGATTTTTTATTGTATTTGCAGTGCTCTTTGGCAACAGACTTAAAATTATAATTAAGGGTAAATTACACTCAGATTTTTTATTTTAAGGCTTAATAACGAATAGATTCACGTTTTTAAAATTATAATATCGGGGTCCCTGAGTTTTTAATAAATCATCAAATGAGTCTTTTTTAATTTTTTATTATTAATATTTTTTAATTACCATTATACCCCCTTTCTTCGCATGCACAGGGATCGACAGGAGAAAGAGGGCGAAGGAGAGAGAAGGGACATAATAGTAATTTTAAAATTTAATAATAAAAAAATAAAAAATAACCCATTTGATAATTTATTAAAAACTCAGGACCCGGTATTATAATTTTAAAATGTGAACCTGTGGGTTATTAAGCCTTAAACTCAAAAATCTGGATGTAATTTACCCTATAATTAATTTTAGCCGTAGGTAAAATCTTAAATTTATTTTAAAAAATTATTTTATATCCCATTCTCATAAATTTTAATATTCAATAATTATTTTATTTCACACTCAAAATAATTCTCAATAAATCAATCAACTTTATTTTGCATCTAACAAAATTTTAATATAACTAACTAACTTTATTTCATATCATACATATTTTTTAAAAATAATCAAAAAATCTTACTAAGTTATCTACATACCATATCAAAAAATAAGTTTAAATACCCAGTTAAACACAAATTTGAAAAATATGTTTGCAGTTTTTCCAAAATGTTAATAGCAAATATTTTTATCAAAAAAATGTTAATAGAAAATATGATTGGTAGTTACGTTAATCATGTTCATAATATAAATTGAAATTTATTCAAATGGTTGGCCTCATTTAGTTAGAGATTTTCTTAAAGGAGAAAAAAATATTTTAGTGTTTTTATATAGTGTGAAATGAAATTTGAAAAATTTGAAAAATTATATCAGCTATAAAATAAATTTTTTAAAATATAAAATAAAATTAATTAATTTAGTACAATATCTATAAAATATGAAATAGAATTGATTTTTAATATTGAGATTTGCGTACGAAATAAATTAATGTTAATTTTTAATATTAAAATTTGTGTATAAAAAAAATAAAAAATAAAAATTGACTGGTTGTTTTTGAAGACTCGAGCCAAAGAAGCTGTAAATTAGGACTGTAAATGAGTTGAGTTCATGTGAAATGTTAGCTTGGACTTAAAAATTTAAAGAGAATTTACATACAGAACACTGAATTCATCACAAATTACGTATTTCACCATCTTTTAGTAAATATTACACATATCATACTCTTTTTACATTTCTATTGTTACAATAGAAATGTAAAACCCATAACCAGAGTGTGATATATGTAATATTTACTAAAAAATAGTAGAGTGTGATATGTGTAATATTTACTAAAAGATGGTGAAATATGTAATTTGTGATGAATTCAGTGTTTTGTATGTAAATTCCCCTTCAAAAATCTAGCTCAACTCGAACTCGAAATTACTCTAGCTAGAGCAACCCAGCCAAGCCAGCCTCGAAATAGATTACATTTACATACTTTTAAAAAATATAAATATAGAATGTATAAAAATATAAATATATATACATATATAAATATACATTTTATATATTTATTAAATAATTTTTTTAAGCTAATTCGAGTTTATATTGAGTTAACCAATTGTGACTCAAAATAACACTCAAACTTTGAGTTATTTTTACAGCCATACCACATACATTAAAGTTGTTGTGAATATAATATATATAACATGTAAATAGTTCATCTGATTTAAGATATATGCTAAAAAAATAATTAAACATATTTGAATTTAAAAAAATTTTAATGTTCAATACGCTATTTATTTCTTGAACATACAAATTTCTGACAATTCCTCTGAAACAATTTCCTTGTGGTTAACTTACAAAGAAGATTATTTTATTTTTAAAAACAAATTTGAAGAATATTTATTTTTTAGAATAAGTTATTAAAATTATAAAGAAGATTAATGTGAATTTTTTTCCTATGCATCAGACGTTGGCAAACAGCTTGTAGTTCTTAGCGTCCAGCGCTATCTGCCGGACGGCGGCGACCGATCCGACGACTGCTGCCACCGAAAAAACTCCGGCGATCACCACATTCACCCAGAACACTGCTTTCTTCACCGGCGGCCGGAAAGTGACGTTGTACATGACTGCCGGCACCACGAAGTCCAGAGGCAAAAACCCCAAAGCTCCCATGACGGCGTTGATGTCGCCGAAGAAGGGCAGCATCGCCGCAACGGCGGTGGCTCCGGCGACGGTGATCGACCGGGAAATCATCCTGGGAACGACATTCCGGGCCGAGTACTGATCCTTCTTCGGGTCCGCTAAGATCCCCTCGAGCAGGTCGTTGGTCGGCTGGAGGTAGACGACGGCGACGGCGGTGAGCTGGAGGATGGTGAGGATGTTGGTGACGATGAGGAACTGTCGGGGGAGGAGGGGGCGGCCGTCGCTTGCGATGAAGTTGGAGAGAATGGTGCCGGCGGCGAGGTTGCCGAAGGCCCAGTAGCCGGACACGGCGACGGAGAAGAAGGTGACGGCGACCACCGCGTAGCAGAGACAGAGCCCCTTGAACATCTTACCCTGCACTGGCGGGGCTGCCGTTGCCTGCGAAATTTGAAGGATATAAATGCAAATTTTATATTTCACAGAATATCTTCTGTGAAACTTATATAAATACCGGCAATGACGGTAAATATTTTAAATAATGCCGAGGAATTACTAGAGTAGTGAAAAATGACAAATAAGTACCTGTATTTCTGGAATGATTCCATTTCCATAACTAGTGGCAATAATAGCCATCGCATTGAATGCCCCAAAGATAAGGTCCTGGTGGTCTTCAGGCAGAGAGTAATCCTTTGGTGGGGCCCGTGAAGAATGTCCTATTCATTTTAAGGCACCCAAACTATTACGTATTACTATCAAAAAAGAAAAAAATATTAATATAATGACTAAATTTTTGGCCAAAATTGAGTGTAGGTCAGCTGGATGTGAGGGAAAATTTTTGCGTTCAGGGCACCCCGAACTTCGGCCCGCAATCAGTACTCACCATGTTAGCAGTGGGCCCCACCCTAGTGCTGACATGGAGGGCACTAATTGGTGGGCCAAATGTTTGAGACATTGAATGCAAAATTTACTCGAATGTGAGGCAGCAAAAGCTATTTCAATGATAAAAAAAAAAAGTAAAAACACCAGCTTCCAGTGGACAAGTTAGTTGAGAGCCCACCATATATTATCTAAGATCGCCACAATTACAACAGCAAAAGTAGTCCTCCTATTTTCGAATCTCAATAATATGAAGAAGAGTGATCAAATCAACACATAAAGGGAGACCTCTAACCTACAAGCAAGGGGTATGGACCAAGCGAGCTAAGGACTTCAGCATAGGTAATTAATCAAAAATTTAAAAATTTATAGTAAAGATATCTTGAAGGTTTTTAGCAATTAGAGCATCTGAAGAACGTTACGACAAATCCTCCGTACGAAGCCAATGATTTGAATGTATGAAACTTTAGTCTTTCAGGTTCGAATTTCATTTATTGTTATACGCCGTTAAATCTAAATTTTTAGTAGATCCTTTTGAATGGATAGCATCTTTCTCAATTACTAACCACTCAAACAATGTAATTTTTGAATCAATTTGCCCTTAACTAGTTCTATTTATTCCTCACTACAGTAGCTGGCAGCTCTTCCCTGCATAGTGAGGAGCTCTTGGATAGCAATGAGAAGCCAATGATGTTTAGCTTCAAGCATCATCTTCCAATGGAAGAACGAGAAGACTAGGGTTAAAACTATCAAAGTCAAACAACTTCACTACACTATTTGCGACAAATCTAATGATAAAGCGAAACATCTACGTATCTAGAAGACTAAAAGGCAACTGAACTTCAATTTTCTGGACTTACATGCAATGACATCCCTAAGGATCTATTGCAATTCACCAAAGAAGGCGTTTAGTTCAATGTTATATTGATGTTATGTTATTTAGAAAAAATTATTGTGTAGTTTAATGAAATCTTCAGATAATCTTCTTAAAAATTATAAAATTGTGACCTGAAAGATGACATCTGGATAATATGACATAATACCAAATGCCCTCTAAACTATTCTTCACTTTGGCAAATTATATTTGAGTTATGCGAATGGAGAAATAGTTTTTTCAATAGTTACATGTCAGTTCAACAGTTCTATATGTCTAGTTTAATATTTATATATCTAGGTTATGTGCATATATAACATATATATATATATACGTACATGTCATAAAATTTATAGAAAAATTATTAACTAACCAATATATATGGAGCCTGCTGTTGCACAAGCGCTGTAGCCAAGGCAAAGGAAGAGGGAGAGGAGGTTAACGTATCTCAGTGAGTGGAACGATGGGAGCTGAGCCAGCATCAACATGAAAACCCCAAAGATGGCCACAAATTCATACAACTTCATCGTTCCATCTGGTTTCTCTAAAATATATAAAGACTGCATAGTTGATGAAGAGAAAAAATAGAATTAGAAATTGATGCTAATTGGTTGTTAATTTAGGACTAGAATTTAATTGAGCTTGTGCAAGTCGGACTCAAACCCAATCTCAAATAATTTGAATTAAAACTGTGGTTTCAAGTTAATGAAGTATTGAGTGTAAATAATGAAGTATTTTGTGGCATTTGTGTAAATGACTACGAATAACAGTGCATGTGCTTACTTAAATTTGATTGATATGTTATGTGTAAGATATTTAGAAGTGATGCCCAGAATATTAAAGAGGGCGAAGAGTGATCATTGGAATGATGCCTTTGAGAATCGAGTCGCTTTTTTTGAAATTCAGCTAGAGCCTAAAATACTATAAGAAAATAAATAAAATATATCAAGTATAAAAAGTGAGATCTTCCTTAATAATCGAGCAAAATCAAGTGGGAGGGATGCATCCTTCTCTCAATCTATGTTATTTAAATAAGAAATAAAGTCATCTGCCTTATTAGCGATTTTATAAACATAAGATACGCTAATTGCCCTTAAAAGTATTAAAAACATTAAGAATCAAGTCATTTAGACAATGTGTGGCTTATAACAGGCCTTTAGTTAGAGGAGTACATAGATAATTTGTCCAGCATAAAAAGTGGAGAGTTCTCGATGTCGAGGCGCCTTTTGAGGATAAAATCATAAAGCTTGGTATAGTAAAATCAAAGCGGATAATCCCTCGACATTAATTGAGCTTAGGCCATGACTTGGGTGTATGAAATTTTTTTCTAAGAAATTTGAATATCATTGTATCTCTTTCTTAGTATAGTTACGTAAAATCAAGATTCTAGACAGGATAGTTAACATCGAAGAGAACAATGAGGATAGAAGTTCTCACAAAATTGATGGCAAAACTTCACAAGCCTATCATCCAATTAATTGGCCAAATTGCACGAGAGCAAATGTTGGAAAGATTAGTTTAATTGAGATATATAAGACGGATATATAAATGGAGTATAAGTATGACATGTAATGGATCACGTTAAAATAATTGTAATAGAGATAGAATAAGCGTGACACCTACCAACGATACAACTAGAAAATAATTTTTAAAGAGATTTGATCATATCTATCGTCTAAATTAAAACATTAAGGAGAGAAAAAGTAATTTAAAAAATGATTAGAGATAACAACATAAAAAGTAAGCTTGAATTAGTAACAAAAAGAGTCACGTAGCTAACCACAAACAGTCGGATTGTGACTATTGTCGTTGTTGGTATCGACTCTGTTAGTCATTTTAACTCGAATTTGCTCCAAAATCCAACTCGTACAAACATTAAAATTAAAATTAAATTATTAAATTTTTGCAATGAACAAATTATGCCGGATTAATCCCCAAATTTTCAGTTTATTTTCTAAATTGGCTTCTTAATTACCTTCATGGTCTGGCCTCCGAGCAGGACATTGCCGACGACGGCGCCGAAGCAGACCAAGAACTGGATCGGGCCAATGTAGTAGCGCGCCCAACCTGGACCTGAATGCGCCACAAATTTGAAATTCGTTCAAATCTCGATCAAAGTTTTTAATCAACGTAAAATTAATTCAAAATCATTGAATAAAATCATAAGAAGCTAAACCCTTTGGCTCGAAGTTGATTCGAGTTAGCCTTAATTTGCTGACTTGAAATATAATTTTAGTTGGCTCAAAATTATGCAATAGTTATATGATTTTTTTTTTTAAGTTGGCATAGTGGTCTAATGGAGTAATAGTCCTTAGATCAGAGATCAAAATTAGGAATTTTTACATACATGACATGAAATTTACACGAAATTACGCATTTCACTATCAATTCGTAAATATTATCACATCACATTATATTCATTTAAATTTTACGCATTTTACATATTTCACATATTTCATATACTTTATAATATTATACGTAAATTAAAATGCATAAATTCATTAATATTTAAATTCTAATATATATTTTTATTTTTTACTGTAAACACATCAATTTTCTTACTTCATAAAAATTATAATCATGTGGATTTAAATTCGGCACCCTAATTGGAAATTTTAAATAGGATAAATAAATTAAAATATATAAATTCATAAATATTTAAATTATTATTTATATAAATTAATTTATTTATAGTATTTAATTAATATATTAATAATATAGTTAAGATTAAGACCAATTTAGAAATGTGAAGTTCACCATCAAAGAATATGGTGTGAAATATGTGAAATGCGCAAAAAAAAAAATGTGAAATGCGCAAAATTTAAATAAATATGGTGTGATGGTGGTAATATTTACGAATTGATGGTAAAATACGTAATTTCGTATAAATTTCATGTCCTGTATGTAAAAAACCCTAAAAATTATTACGCATGCAAACGACTAAAAGAGATTACGAGTCGTGAGTATCAGTTTGCTCAATTGCATTATAAAGTGGTCACATGAGACAACTTAAGGGAGTATAAACTCGCATAAGTCAACTCTCGATACTTATTGGCCTTGATTGACTAAGATTGTGTAAATTATTTGATAGATGAAGTTAAAAAATTTATATATACTTCTCCTTTAGCTTAAAAGAGAGCAAATAATCTTATCATGGGAAATCCCTAGGGCTAAACAATACCATTAGAGCATTCTTGATAATTATGCTCTGCTAATATGCGATTAAACGGTGGTTGTTGTTGACTTAAGTTGGGTTTCTCTATTTGATATAATTATTCTAGCGAGTGTTTGCACGTCAAGGTGGGAAAACAGAGGACATGCTAGGGATCGAGGGCGGTAGTGGTCAAACTAACCTCGTGTACTCTCTACAATGTAGGTATCGTTTTAAAAGGTTACTAGTTTGTAAGGGTATCTTTACTAGCTCGTATTCATAATATTAAGCGGTTAGATGTCGAACATTATTGTGAATATGTTACAATATTGTGATAATGCTTCATATTGCATTATCTCATAGCTTGCCTTTAAATTGAACATACGATATTGGCTATTAATCATTGAACTTTAACATGCTTTATTTACTCGGATTCCAAGATAGCACTAGACTTTATATATGTGTAAGGTTCAGATGTACTCGTTCAAATAAAAATTATATATTTTTTTCTACCATTATATCATTATTTGTATAAATAAATTATTCGAACAAAGTGAATTACTATGAAGACAAAAAGAAAATGCTTTTGTTATCATATTTGATTGTGCTTAAAATCTAGATTTTTTTTTTCATGCTATTTAGCATTAGCATTTTGGTTTATATATATATATATAATAATAATGAAAAGGTATTTTATGTAGCTATAAGCTTATTAAAAATTTTATTTGATAAAAGAAACAGCAAAAAAAAATTTAATCAGCAAAAAATTAACATAGTACATAGATTTTTCTTAGTGGCAGTTTTGTAAATTTGGAATGGAAGAAAGCAGAATATTCTGAGAATATCCAATCAAATGCAATTTTTTTTTTTTTTTTTGGAAGGGAATGGTTCATATTTTTGGGGAGAGAGATGCAATAAAAATAAGGAATAATTCTATTAGAGTTTCGAGATATAACTTGATTCTACACAAATTTATAAAATGAAAATGTATCATTTGGATTCAGTGCAAGTGTTTTTCGACTAATTACATTAAATATGTCCGTTAAATCATCATTAAAATAATTAAAATATATATTTAAATATTATAAATATATTAAAGTATTTTTAATGATGCTATTTTAATTTCAATTTATATTTTTTATAATTTAATTTTAATATATAAATATATATCTTAAATTTTTTAAAATAATAATTTAACAATCAAATTTAATGAAATTTATAAAAAAAATCTATGTAAAAAAAATTTTTGATAAAAAAAATTGATACAAACTATTTTTATTTTTGCGAAATTATATAGAATTATTTATATATTTCAAGGTCATGAAATTAACCTAAGGTCCTGTTTAGCGTGAGAACTAAAATCAGGACTAAAATAGTACTAATTTAAAAAACAACAATAATAATAATAAATAAATTTTTTTAATCATTCTATATAAATTTTAATATAAAAAATATGATTTTATTTTACATACTTAATAATTTTTAATAAAAATATTAATTTTATTTTATATTATAGACAAAAATATTAAACTAAAATACTAATATATAAAATAAAATAATATTTTTATATTAGAATTTATATAAAATAATTAGAAAATTTTATTTATTTATTAGAGTAAATTACACCTAGGTCACCGAGTTTAACACTTAATTAATCGCAGATACATGTTTTTAAAATTATAAAATCGGAGTCCCTGAGTTTTAATAAATTATTAAATGGATTTTTATTTATTTTTTTATTATTAAAATTTTTTAGAATTACCATTTTACCCCTGCCTCTCTCTCCTCCTCCTGATCCAGCGTACCCGCACGGCGTGTCCACCAGCGGCCGTGACCTGCCGCCTCTCTCCCTCTCTCCTCCCGATCCCGCGCGCAGGCCGCGCGGTCGCCGGCGAGTCTGGCAGTCGGAGCGTGCGCGGGATCGGGAGGAGAGAGAGAGGGACAAAGGTAAAATGATAATTTAAAAAATTTAAATAATAAAAAAATAAAAAAAAACTCATTTAATAATTTATTAAAATTCAGGGACCGATGTTTAATTTTAAAAATATGGACCTACTCATTATTAAGTGTTAAACTCAAAAATCTAAGTGTAATTTACCCTATTTATTATTATTATTATTTTGAGCTTAAAAATAACTTCCAAGACTAACCTAAAATCTGATGTGCCATGTCCCTGAAGCGGAGCTGGCGGCGGCCGAGCAGAGCTTGGTGTTCCAGCACGATAGACAGGAGGTTGTACGAGTAGAAGGTGACGGCCGCCGCTATCAGGAGGCAGACCACGCCGGCGGCCCACCCGAGCGACGCCATCGCCAGCGGCAGGCTCAGCAGCGCCGGCGCCACGATCGACGTCGTCAGGTGATACCCGCAGTGAAGCCATGATCCTGTTCCCAAATATTCAGACCGGAGAAGCAGATTAAGAAGTCATTAAATAAAGCTAGCTGTAATTAATCACCAGCCAACTAATTTAAAAAGATTTGACATTTTGGTCTAAAAGAAGAGAAGAGTAAGACAAGAATACTATCAAATAAATAAATAAATAAATAAAACAAGAGAAAAAATAGAAAAAGGTCATCTCTCTGCGGCTGAATTCCCACCAAATAATCAAAAGATTTGACCTTTGGCTTTTTATGAAAATAATATATATTTTGATTTTTGAGGAAGAAAGATTGGACCTTTATTGGGACCGGGCATTAAGGGGAAGAAATAATGAACAAGAAGTAGGAACTAATCGTTAAAGCTGACATTACTGACTAATTAAAGGAGTCTTTGAGGGTCTTGAGGATCAGTTATTCAATTATAGACATTAAGGAAGTATTTTGTGGAATAAAAATTTGATCTTTGGGCTTCAGGACCGAGAGGAGGAGGAGGAGGAGGAGAAGAAGAAGAAGACGTCTGAATGTAGATATGGACAAATAGAAAGGATTAAAAATCTGACCTTTGGACTTCAGGACGAACAGAGCTTTGGGGCTTCAAGACCGAGAGGAGGAGGAGGAGGAGGAGGAGGAGGAGGAAGACATCTGAATATTAATATGGATAAAAAGAAAGGATTAAAGATTTGACCTTTGGACTTTAGGACGAACAGAGCTCCGGCGTCGAGCTTTGGGGCTTGGGAAGCTTGTGAGGCGGCCATGGCGGCGGTCGGAGCTCCATGATTCCTCATCCTTTCTTCTCCCGTTTTCTCTCCCGCTGGCTCTGCTGAATTTGGGGCAAGAGCTCCCATCTCCTCTTTGCGCTAATTACGCACAGAGAGAGAGAGAGAGAGAGAGAGAGGACCCTACTTCTTGACTAAAAAAGCTGAACTGCGTCTGCCGTCGTGCGTATATATATATATATATATATATATATATATATATATCTATATATATATAGGATCGCTTCCGACTAAGCGAAAGATAATACGAAATTAAAAATTTGGGATTTTTACGTAAAAAAAAATTTATACAAAATTATGCATTTTACTATCAATTCATAAATATTATTAATATTACACCATATTTATTTAAATTTTACGCATTTCACATATTTCACACTATATTCTTTGACGGTGAACTTCACATTTCTAAATTGATCTTGATCTTAATTATATTATTAATATATTAATTAAATACTATAAATAAATTAATTTATATAAATAATAATTTAAATATTTATGAATTTATGTATTTTAATTAATTTATCTTATTTAAAATTTTTAATTCGGGTGCCGAATTTAAATCCACATGATTATAATTTTTAATTGAAGTAAGAAAATTGATGTGTTTACAATAAAAAATAAAAATATATGTTAGAATTTAAATATTAATGAATTTATGCATTTTAATTTACATATAATATTATAAAGTATATGAAATATGTGAAATATGTGAAATGCGTAAAATTTAAATGAATATGGTGTGATAGTGGTAATATTTACAAATTGATGGTGAAATGTATAATTTCGTGTAAATTTCATGTTCTCTGTGTAAAAACCCCTAAAAATTTTTAGGTCGGCTCAAATCAAAATCTGACAGAAATTGAAAGAAGGTATGGTTCAAGATTTCAATTACGGGATTGCCCTCAAAATCGGTAGCTAAAAAAGTTTAAGGTTCATGAAGCATCTTCTAGTCCAATTAAGAGGAGCTTAATTGAAACTAATAGTTCTCGAATTTAAATCCACACCATTACAACGGGATAGAAAGAATTGCAGTTTTTGATGTAAAGAACCAAAGGAAAAGAAAAGTTCAAACACACAAAAAAAATTTATATGAGTAAAGTTCAAAGGTTAACTTGGGATCCTATCAAAATTTTCTTTTTTTTTTATGGTAAGGGAAGAGGATTGAATTGTGATGCTGTAAAAATAAACTTATAAAATATAATGTATATATATTTAAAATATATATTAATTATATTTTAATATAATAATTAGACATAAAAATAAGAGTAAATTGCATCCGGGGCCTCGAGGTTGGAAAGGTATTGCAAATTAGCTCTAATTTTTAAAAAATTTGATTTAGACCTCTGAGATTATAAAAGCAACGTAATTTGCTCCCAATTAAGATATAACTATTAATTTATTATTATTATATTATAAGATTATTTTTAATCATTAATTTTTTAGAATAAAATTTTAAAATATTAATATTATATTTTAAATTTTAAATTTTAAAGAGAAAAAAGCAAGTGATGAAAAAATTAAATTTTAATTTTTTGTTAAATTTTAAAAAAATGATGAGGATAGAATTATATAATGATGCTTTAAATTTGTAAATTATTCTAATTAATTAAAAACTAATTGAATTTCACATTTTATATTAGAAAAGAACAACTAAAAAGATGAGATTCTGAAAAAGAGACCAAAACTATAATGCTTTTACAACCTCATAAATAAATATTGAGATTTTAAAAAATTTAGAGCAATTTGTAATGATCTCCTAATCTCAAGAGCCTAGATGCATTTTGAATACAATAATTTTAACAAATAATATTTTTTATTTACTAAAAATGTTATTCTATTTTCTTCAAATGCAATGCCACCTATAATAGCTGCATTACTGCCATTTCTCATCACTAGTTGAGTGCGATAATAGAAAGCCAACCTCGATGCAAAAGAGAGATTATTGATGAGCACAATACTCAAAGCAATGAGCCTTCATCTCTAGATAGCAAGCCTGAGAAAAGGCCAAGAATACCTGCCAACACTAATTCTTCTTATCTTTCTTCTCCGTTTTCTATAGGTAACAATTATATTGGTGGTGCTGAGAGCTATCTCAGGTCTCCCAGCACCACTCTAGGTGCTGAATTCAGTGATATTATAGGATTGGCTGCCGACCCAGCACTTTGGAATAAAGTCTATGAGGAACTAGTCCACTTTGACTAGTCCACTTTGACTCGCACAACACTTTGGAAGCTTGGTTGCAGCACCATATGTTCAAGTATTGAGGAACTTGAAGGATCTTTAAGCCTTAAGATACATCAAAGCCTTATGCTACACTTGGATGGCATACAATGGAAGAGTCCATGGAGGACCTACTTGACGCCCAAAGTCATAGCGACGCTCATTCAATCAAACAAAGTCTATGAGAGGCCTAAACGGCTAAACCCATTTTGGGGAACTAGAATTAGCCTCAGTGGCTATGGTAACTCTCCTCTTTTTGGTGAGATCCCCCTCTCCCAAATTAGATTAAGGTTAACTTTAACGACTTCGTGAGACCGAATGGTGAAGCAGGCACAAGTAATTAGAGGTCAACAAGGTGCCCTCTTTAAAGCCATGAGAATTAAATTGCACACTCATGTAGCTTATGCGACAGAGGTGGATAGAGATGCTGAGAGCTTCTTGAGAATGAAAGGACACAGCTAACAAGATCTGGTTGGAGGAAAATTCATCGCTAGTCATTGCAGATATCTTCAGATTTGATAAAGACACTCACGATAGTCGACTCAGCATCATTTTTTATATTTTTTGTGCCTTCATGGCGTACAAAATTACATATATTTACCAAATTGCCAATATAGCAGCTAATTTTGTAGCTTTTCCCTATTGCTCTGATGATATTAAGTGAGTAAGAAGGATGTACTTACTGTTTAATTTTTATGTGATTCTTAATAAAGATCAATTTTTTTGTACTTGATGTAATTAATTTTATTTTTATGAAATTATAGACTACGATTGACTTAAAAAAAAAGTAATTCTAAATAAATTTAAATAACATTTACCCAAAAATTGTTCACGGCCCAAAAAGTTTATTATAGAACACACCTAAATGAAGTAAAAAAATCTTCTCTGGTCTTGGCTCACTTGATTGTTTCATGTTTTATTCTAAAAAATTGCATTTATTCAACAGATAAAAGATGAATTCAACTGACTAATAAACATCTGTGATCTGTGATTAAAACACAAAAAGGAATCAAGAATATGTAATTTAGCTTTCAGAAACTCGTGTTCACCATTCAAAGCACAATCATAGATTCGTGAATTAGGATATACCAAGTGTAGAACACACACATTACATGTGTAATTTTCAAACGAGAAAATGAAGAAATATTAATATGCATCAAGGTGATGATGAGGATGGCGACGAGAGGGAATAGCTGTCAATTAAGAGGGCAATAGCTGAGTTTGCCGCCGACATGAGGGGAATAAAGCATCGAAGACAAGGGAGAAGAAAAGAGAAGTCAGGGGAATTGCTCGACCGGATGTGAGAATTTTCGCTCGTTGGAGTTGTTGGCGCCATCACATTGTTATTGGTGCGGTCACTCGTAGACATACTTAGGAGGAGAGATGGAGGTTGGAGCAGTCAAGCTACGAGCAGCTTGAGCAAAGAGCGAACCACGAGCAACAGTGAGCAAAATGAAGTGAAGAATTAAGATTTTTTTTTATTATAATGGCAAACTAGTTTGATTAATTCACTAGTTTAACGGTTCAACCATGGTTTAGACTAGTTCATGGTCTAACCAGTTAAACCAATTCCTTTGATCCAATTTTTAGAAAATTATATACAAACAATTATAGATACACTCAGACATATAAATAAATAAAAAAAATTTATATAAAGTATACTGTAAACTGAATATGAGATAAAATAAGATTGTACCTAATAGAAATATAGAGAAATTATTACGTTTGTTTACCCACCAATAAAGTTGCATCATGTGGATAAGTGGTCCCTGTCATACACAAAATGCTATAAACAATGTTAAGACAAGACAGACTATTTGATAGGTATGTGTTAAGACGGGAAACAATCAACGAGTTTTTACGTGGAAAACCGACTGGCGGAAAAACCACGGCTCCTTTTCGAGGAGGCTTGAAATGTCACTAGAAATGTCTTTGTTTGGGTTACAGAGTATTCAAAAAGGTTTTGGATTTTTTCTGGTCCTCATAGGGCTGTGTACAGGAAGTATATATATACTCCGGTCTTGTTATGTCTAGTCACTTCCAGCCGAATAATCTATGGCCCTAGTGACGGCCCAATTAATGCCTGCGGACAGCTAGTACGTGACTCCTGCTGTACGGCGTGTCAGCGATTGCGATCTGTCGGCGGGAAAACCGCTTCTCCCCCCAGAGCAAGACGACTCCCAACGGTCTGATGTCACGTCGAGTCTTTGTTCTTCGGGATGATACCTTTTCGTCGTCTGCTATTCGGGTTGATACCTTTCTTGTTCGACTCGGAGGTCTTGCCTATGTGGGCCCTGTGTAGACTTCCACGTGGACGGTCCTGATGAGGAAGTATGGATCCAATTGCAACATGTCCCCCCGATAGTCGTGAAGCATATTTAATGCGCGCCAGGTTGCCACGTGTACCAGAGTGGTCTATAAATATTTGTTAAACGCCGGTTGAGTCTTCTGTTGACCAGAGGAGAAACCGGTACGATGAGTCTCTTCTCAGAAATAGCTGATAAACTTGGAGGTAGTAGGCCGGACCAAGTCGATACAAGGCTCCCTTCCGTTCGTGAAGAGGCGTCGAAAAAGCCGAGGATTCGTCTTTCCAGCGCAGGGGAAAACGCACGTATAACATCAAGGTCCTCACTGAATGAGGTACGAACAGCTCCTTCGGTGGGGGCCGCAATCACAGTGGTAGACGATGAAGCGCTGCCAGTCAAGGAAAGTACGGGGGTTTTGCCCTCTGCGCCGTCTCTGGAGGTTCGGGAGACGACCTCGGTGGAGCAGATCAACGTGGCTCCTGTGACCTCCTCTTCGGGCCCGTCTGCCAGTCCGGGTCCTTCGTCGGATCAGAGAGGTTCTGGGTCCATCAGTTCGACTGCGCAATATTTTGCGAGAAATATCTGCTCTCATCTTGACAAGATCAAGAAGTACATGGCGAGCAGGGATCAGGCGGCAGTCCTCGAACAGAAGGCGGCGGTCCTCGAACAGAAAGCGGTGGTTTCTGAACTGAAGATGGAGGAAATTCTCTCTCTTGTTCGGAGACTGGAGCCGTCTGAGGCGGAGAAGACGATTGTTGATTTGGAGTCGAAATGCGGTCGTCTTGAAAACGACCTGGAGGTGGTGACTGCCCAAGTTGAGGAGCT
Organism: Apostasia ramifera; assembly: GCA_019297695.1. Classification (NCBI taxonomy): domain Eukaryota; kingdom Viridiplantae; phylum Streptophyta; class Magnoliopsida; order Asparagales; family Orchidaceae; genus Apostasia; species Apostasia ramifera. The sequence continues at coordinate 129,271 of JAEMOT010003822.1, read as the reverse complement.
GATGAGAGAGAGGGGAACGTTGATGTCCCGGATCGAAGAACTGGAAGAAGAAAATCATCGCCGAAAAGAGTTTTACCGGTCTGTTCGGGCTCTGCTTGTAGAGTCAGAGCCGGGATTTTCTTTGTAGCTCTTTCTTTTCCCCTTTTTTTTTTTGGCTATGTAAAAGTTTATTTTTAAATGGGTAGTTCGTGATATGCACTTTGCCTCTTTACATCACTCTGATGTTTATTTTGAGAAAAGATAACTTTCGTGCCCAAAATCTCGAAATTCGAAATTTTGGCGGCTAAGTGTCAGTCCTCGGGGATCAGGAGCGTCGGTTCTAAGGACCATATATAAGAAAAAGGTGGGATTTGTGAGGTCACTTTATTCGTTTCTTTTGCTAGTCCTTTTAGGTTTAAGACAATGGTTAAGAAGTCGCGCAGCAGAGTGAAGGATATGCGGGCCACTACCACGCTCTTCGGGGTGAGCTGTGTATCTTACCGCAGCATACCTTTGAGAGAGAGGTGTCGCAGGTATGGGGGGCAGATCCGGAAGTCAGTCTGGAGCACCCGTCAGAGTCGGGGAACTTTATGAGACCGCCGGAGGGGAAAGTAGCAGTGTGCCTCCATCACCTGCGCGGAGGGCTGTTCCTTCCCTTCCAGCCTGAGTTCGTGAACGTTCTCAACTACTTCGGCATCGTTCCTATGCAGCTTCCGCCGAACGCCGTCACAATGATTTATTGCCTTGCCAAGGAGTTGCGGCGTCGGCAGATTCCTTGGGACGTCGAGATTTTCAAGGCAGTTTTTCGGTGGGAGGTGAATCCTCGGCTACGCGGATGCTTCGTTCTGAAGGGAAGGTTCTGCCAGGTCTTCAAAGTGAGAGATACTGGGTTTGCTGACTGGTACAAGCGATTTTTCTTCGTTGATCTTCGTGGAGTGAGGTTTGGTGAGCCGCGAAGAGTAAACGAGGGGAGGTTTTTAGGAGAGGGAGTTGGTTTCGAAGACCCTCGCTTCCGGGAGGTGGATGAGATTCGAAAATGCGTGCACGATGCCGAAGACTATCTGCGTGATCTTGAGTTTGACGTGCGGGAGTATACGGGTGAGTCTTGGCAATTCGTGCTTTTTTCTTTTCGGTGAGGATGCTAATCCTGTTCTTTTTGATTGGTGTTTCAGGTCAGCCAGAGCTCAAGTTGGGGTGGTTCCGGCTCCGGCAGATAGGAAACAAAAGGGTTCCCCATGATCGTCCGGGGCCCTCGCGTCTTCCGGCGAAGAGGATGCGCGCTGTATCCGGAGATCTGGGCGAAGGGAGTTCGGTAGCGCCTCGATCTCTTGATGAGGGAGGGGACGATCTGGCGTATATCGACGAGATACAGGTCAGCGATGATCCTGAAGACAGGCCTGAGAGACGTCAAGGCGAAAAAGGGTCTGATGTTGAAACGTCAGATTCTGCCGGCCGAAGTGTAGAGGAGCCCACGGGAGGTGTTCGGCTAGAACCTCCACGAACAGTCCCTGAGGGGAGGGTGGATTCGGCGACAAGGTTGGGCACTCGGGCTGTTGATTTGGTGGTGCAGCTTGCTAGGGAGGCTATGGCGCAGGAGAGGAAGGCAAAAGAGAATGAGCTTCGGTTCCTGGAGTCAGAACGTCTTCGTCTCCTAGCTGAAAAACGGCTTTGTTCGGCGATGAGGGGTTTGGAGGAGTCCGGCCGCCTCGAGAAAGAACTTCAGTCTCTTCTTGAAAAGGCGCTTGATGAGTCTCAGCGGGACCGCGAGCAAGGGGTCTTCGACTTCCGGCGGTCCCTTGAATTTAAGGCGTTCATAAAAGGGGCGTTGGAGGACTCAGTGGATATGTTCGGCTCCGTTCTTCTCGATCGGGGGCTGGTCAGCCGCGAGGATCTAGAAGGGTTGGATATGAATGAATGTATCCTTTCCAGGAGCCGTTCATATCATTGTACCTTTTTCGATATGTCAGCTGAGAAGATGGAGGAGATGTTTTC
>JAEMOT010003822.1:65675-123847 GCA_019297695.1 Apostasia ramifera | reverse complement strand
GGAGCGTCCATGATAATGAAGTCGATCTCCTTCTCCATTCTCCTGGGACCCTCTTCGAGGGCGACGCGCAGAGTGGCGTATCCTGCGGGTCGGTAGATGTCGCCGGAGAAGCTGGAGATCGTCATGGACGGGGGAGAGGTTTGCAGGGACCGACGGCCATCTCATTGAAGGCGCAGAGGTACAGTATGTCGACTGAGCTGCCGGTGTCGACCAAGGTTCGATGGACGTCGCAGGCTCCGATCTCGGCGATGACCACGATGGGGTCGTCGCGATTTATCCCACCCCTGGGAAGGTCCCCTGCAGTGAAGGTGATATCAGGTAAAAGAGGGGGGAGTTCGACCGTGCATACCTCCTGGTGTCTCCGAGTCCTGAGACCGCTGTGGTAACCGAAGATAGAGAGGACGGCCTTCTTGCCGTCGGATTTCGATGCGGTTGGTGTCGAAGAGGGGGCCCCTCTCGGATCGTCGCTTGGAAAGAGAGGTCGCGCCGCTTTCGGCAGGGGCCCTTCGATCCTCTTGTACCCGGTGAGGTAGCCATTCTCGATATACTCATTGATGAGTGCCCGAAAAGAGCGACACTCGAAGAGAAGATGGCCGTAACGTTGGTGGAACTTACAGAACTTTGTGGGATCCTCACCGGCTTGTGGTGGTTGGCGTTCGCCGCGGTTTTTGATGAAACCTTTATCGCTGAGGATCGAAAAGATTTCTTCTATTATGTAGACAGGAGTGGCGGGACGTGGAGACTCGCCCTCAAACTTGCGCTTCCCTTGAGAGGGTGAGTAGTTCCGATCTCGAAAGCTTCTCCTGGGAGTGTTCGAGTCCGTCTTGGGGGTCTCGACTTTCTTGATCTGGGGCGAAGCGACCTCCTGCTTGATTTTCGCCTTAAGAGCCTTCGCATCTTCCAGATGGATGCGTTTTTCGGCACGGGCCCTGGCCTCCATCAGAGTCTTCGGCATGTTGTCGACGAAAGAGTCGTACAACTCGCCGGGCAAAATACTGTGGACTAAGATCATGGTCGATCTGTCGTCCATCTCAGCATTCATTTTTGAGAATCGGTCCACGTAGTTGCGGAACGATTCGTCCGGGGCCTGCCGTATTTGCCACAACTCGTGGATTGTTCGGGACGTGGTTTTCGACGTTCCGAACCTAGTGCAGAATTGCTCGGAGAATTGCAGGAAACTTTGGATGGAGCCTTGAGGTACTTCATCGAGCCAGTCTAGAGCCAGGCCCGTCAGTGTGTTCCTGAATAGACGGCATTTGTAAGCGTCTGAGACAGGGTCGCTGGTTGCCAGGGCGTTCTCAAAACGCTTGACGTGCTGGGCCGGGTCGGTGAGGCCGTTGTAGTCAGAGACTCGGGGGGCCTTGTAGGCGCGTGGCGCCGGTGCCGCCATTATGGCGGAGGAGAATATTGTGTCCATCGGGGGAGTCGGGGGATACACCTCTGGCCGGCTTTCGGCGGCGGCGTGGGTGCTACTTGCTAGTTTCCTCGGTTGGGAGTTCGACGCGTTCCGCGCCTGGTTGTTGGAGCGGTCCTTCGAGAGGCAGAGCTAAAGGGAGGGGTCTCTGCTGCCGGAGGAGGGCTGGTAGGTTAGCGAGGAAAGTGTTCATGGTACGGGTGAGGGTGGCGACCGTGTTCGTCAGCGTCTGAAGCTGTTGGTCGTCCCTGGTTGCATTGTCCTGGGGTAGGCGTGTGGCCTGCTGTTCGCCAGGTGGTGGAGGAGCATTTTCGTCGTGAGCGTGCTCCATGGATGTAGGGATCAGGTTTGATCCTGCATGAGGGCACCAAATTGTTAAGACGGGAAACAATCAACGAGTTTTTACGTGGAAAACCGACTGGCAGAAAAATCACGACTCCTTTTTGAGGAGGCTTGAAATGTCACTAGAAATGTCTTTGTTTGGGTTACAGAGTATTCGAAAAGGTTTTGGATTTTTTCTGGTCCTCATAGGGCTGTGTACAGGAAGTATATATATACTCCGGTCCTGTTATGTCTAGTCACTTTCAGCCGAATAATCTATGGCCCTAGTGACGGCCCAATTAATGCCTGCAGACAGTTAGTACGTGACTCCTGCTGTACGGCGTGTCAGCGGTTGCGATCTGTCGGCGGGAAAACCGCTTCTCCCACCAGAGCAATACGACTCCCAACGGTCTGATGTCACGTCGAGTCTTTGTTCTTCGGGATGATACCTTTTCGTCGTCTGCTATTCGGGTTGATACCTTTCTTGTTCGACTCGGAGGTCTTGCCTATGTGGACCCTGTGTAGACTTCCACGTGGACGGTCCTGATGAGGAAGTATGGATCCAATTGCAACAGTATGATTGGATGGTTTATTTGTCTAATAAGTTGTCTGATTGTATCTATCAAATGGTTCAGTATACTACCAAAAAGGTAGGTATTTATCTAGAAAAGTAAATATAATTTGAGATCAAATATATGTATCACATGTATTTAGATTCTTTCTAATTGATATCTATATGATTTCAAGCGATACCTATTTTTTTGAATGGATACCTACTTGATCTTCTGGAGGTAAAGCGGACTGGACAACCTGATTTTCTATCAGACTATCCGATCTCTCCTGATTGGATAGTGCACTGCAAAGATCGAAATGCCCCCTTAGTAAAAAAAAAACAAACTTCCAAAATTTCTTAAAGTTCAAAAAAATCAACAAAATTTGGAAAGTCCATGAATTAGAAATTTAATTTGTTATTAAAAAAATATCATCTTGATTTTGCACCTCAAATATAACTTACAATTTGAAAGTCAATTAATCATTTTGTTTTCAATGAACAAATCATATTTTATGCGCTAGAACAAATCAAATTTGAAGGGTACCTCAATTAAAAAGATGTGTACCACAAATTTATACCAATTTTTAAAAATTTTATGCACTATAAATTTAAATATTGAACTTAAAAAAACCCACAAATTCTTAATGAAAGTTGTTATTAGTGTATATGTAATATTTATGATTATATGATACATCACAGTAATAAAATTTTAAAGAATATAAATAAATAATTATAATTTTATATATATATATATATATATATATATATAATATTTTCTATATAACCTAGTAACATATAATTCAAAGATATTCACTGGTTATTTTCGGTTTTTGTAAATTTCGAGTTATTTTACTTTTTATCCAAATTTTCACTTTTTTTTAATTTCTTGAAATTTCGATTTTTATATCAAAATTTAAAACCCTATTTAGCAATGAACTAAAAATCATAACTAAAATTATCCATAGCAAAAATCTTAAATTTATTTTAAAAAAATCTAAAAATTTATTTTATATCTTATCTCACACAAATTTTAATATTAAATAATCACTTTATTTTACATTCAATACTTAATAGATGAGTTAACTTTATTTCATATATTATACATAATTTTTAATATAACTAATTTATTTTATTTTATATTATATATATTTTAAAAAAATAACTAAAACATTCAATTAATTTTTTATTTTATTGCCAAAAAGAGCCTGAAAATTTGCCAATTCTTAGAGTTTATTTTAATTATTGAATTAATTGCTAATTTAAGCTCAAAGATTTGCTGGCTGTGGGGTTCGAACCCACGCGCACTTCTGTGCAGAAGATCTTAAGTCTTCCCCCTTAACCACTCGGGCAAACCAGCTGTCAACTCTAATCTGTTGTTCTAGATATTTATAGCACTTTCCTTTTTATCCCTCACCAGGAGATATTAAAAAAATGATTTTAATAATTCATTTTGTCTATATTTGTATGCTTTATATTTATTTATATATCACAGCATTGAATTAGTTTTTTGACATGATTATATTCCCAGGCTATCCTCTGTTGTATTTGAAACAATTTTATGTGCCAAATATGTATTTTCTCATTAACAACATATTTTCAAAGAAATAATTGAAGTATAATTTATGATATCATAATATAAGTTAAGTTGTGGAGAACAATACTACTAACATTTTGTAATCCTATATAATTTAAAAAATACCACTTTGCTGGCGTTTTGTATAACAATAAAATTCCTTTTTATTTTTCGAATAAACTAAAAAAAAAAATTAATATTATGAAAATACAACTCCATATGTGGCTAATATGCAAATGAATTTTTATAATGATTATGTATATCAAAAAATAAGAAAGAAATGATCATGTAGCAATATAGTTTCATAATATGTCAATTTGCTAGCATTTTATTTTTATATTTAATACCTTCTCTTTTCTAAATAAAAAATAAAAAATGAAGTTCTATTGAAATATAACTTCATACACGGCTAATGCAAAATTGTATTTTGTACTTAAGTTTATACCACAATGAATTTTATATTTAAATTTAATTTTGAATGATGANTATTTATCTTTATTTATATTATATATAAATACATATAAATATAATGGGCACACATAAAGTATACCAAATTGCGTTAGAATATATATGAAACAGTAATCGCAGTACAGATTTCATATATTCGTAGCATTTACTATTTAGGCCATGCAATTTTCGTAATTACATGATCTAATCCTATACGAATACAAAGCCTTAATAGAGATATAAGTTTCATATTCTTATATAATATTATTGAAAAGCGACACAGCCGATAATTTGTATCAGTGAAAATGAGAAATTATATTTGTAAACCTATATAATTTTATAGTGTAAGATTACGAAATACAAATGAGGTGGCATAAATATATAATATTATATTTTAATTTATTGTCCTTTACTATAGCTACAGTTACAATTAGGCCTGTCAATGGATCGGATCATGACCTGATCCGATCCGAGTTCCGACCCAATTAAATCCCCAAATAATTTTTTTTTGACCCATCAATCCGCTCCGTTTACTGACCCGATCCATTTACAAATAAATGGATCGGATATGAATCACCATTGATCCGACCCGTTTAAAATTCTATCCATTTATATAATCTAATTTGTAGTTTATACTGGGATACATTGTAGCTAATAATCTTTTTGTTGGAAGGCTCAAATAAAAAGTGTCACTATAATTAATTAATAAAAAATTCTCACAAATTTTATTAGTAAATTATAGTTTATAGTGCTCAGTTTATATTTCACAATATATATGTATATATATTATAAATACTGATTTTTATATTAAAATATTTAATTAATTCATAAAAATATAATATTTTTTCCTTATTTTATTTTCAATATTTTTAATATTATTTGAAATTTGATTATGAAAATTACTTAAAAATAACTACTTATTGTAAATGGATTAAATCCGAAAACCGAGTTCCAAATCGATTCGATTTTCGACCCGAGAGGATATGGATTGACCATGACCCGATCCGATATATAACCCGATCCGATATATAACCCGATCTGACATATATGAATTTGGATCCGGGTCGGAGTTAATCCGACCCGAATCCAATCCATTGACAGGCTTAGTTACAATCATTAAAAATAGAATTAAATTCTAATTTGCTTGCTTGTTGTAATCAAAGTGAAATTTTGTACTACTTGACTATCCAATAAAATAAATTTGTAAAAATATAAAATTATTCCTACATTAATATAATAGTGTAAATATTTAAGTCACATGATAATCAAAGTGTAAATTTTTATTGTTATTCAATTTAAGTTCTTAAATCGTTAAAAACTTTGATGAAGTTATAGGAATAGGTATTAATTATTAATTAACAGTGTCATTAATGACCTTTGATTCATGCGACAACTTTTATTTTTTTTAATTAATGTTTTTAATATGTAAAATATTATAAATAAATTAATTAGTACATGCTTTTAATAAATATTAAATAGGGTAAATTGCAAGTAGGTCTCTGTTATTTGATCATATATACAAGTAGGTTTAATTTTTTCAAAATTATTCAAATTGGTCCATTAAGTTAAGGTAATGTGCAAGTGGGTCCAAAATTCAAATTTAACAGTAAAAAAAAGTATAAAATGATATTTTTACCCTTAAGATTTTTTCTCTCTTCTCTTCTCTCTCTCTCTGCAGCTGCCGGATCTCGGCCAGCTTGTTCTTCCTCAATCGATGGCGGCGCCACCGTCGGAGAGTGTGTTAGCCGTCGGCGCCGCCATCTGCAGCTCAAAGTAGTTGATCTGCTGGTTAATGCTGTGCAGCTCGGCACAGGCGCGGTCGATATGACGCTGCATATCAGAAATTAGGCGTGTGCAGTCGTCGGCAAGATCGCGGGATCGGGCGTTGGCGTGGAAGATGAAGGCTCGCATGGCGGCGGTGCGTTGATCGGGGGCGACCAGTTCGAGGATTCGGAGGATCTTAGCTACTCCGAAGATCCTGTGGGCATTCTCGAAGTTGGCTTCCTCGCCGGCAAAGGGAGAACAAGCTGGCCGAGATCCGACTGCCATAAAGAGAAAGAGAGAAGAGAAGAAAGAGAAAAACTTAAGAGTAAAAATATCAATTCATACATTTTTTACTGTTAAATTTGAATTTTGAACCTAATTGCACATTACCTTAAACTAATGGATCAATTTGAGCAATTTTGAAAAAATTGTACCTACTTGCATATATGAGCAAACAACAGGATCTACTTACAATTTACCCTACAATAATACATAATTATAATTGAAAATTTAATATTATTTTTTATAAATGAAGTATTTTTTTTGTTTTTTTTTAATTATTTTTATGTCATAAAATGTCTATTTTCTTGTAGAAATTTAATCGCCGGTTAATACAAATGAGCAATTAAATACAATTCCGAGTTAACTCCTAATCGTAGCCTAGCGGGTAAGTGATTAATGAGTTAATACCCGAGCTTAAATAACCCTATCGATCTCTCTAATTGCTCTTCAATAACAGCAGTGGAGTGGGGCTCTTCGGAGAGATCGGCGGAAGCAGGTAGGTGGAAGAAATCGCGATGGAGGTGGGAAGTCTTCTAGCTTGCCTTCTCCCTTCATGGAGCTCAGTGAGTTGGCTTCCGTCTCCGCTCTCGATTCCTTCTCATTCACCTTATACGCGGATCCGTTAGCCTAGCATGGGCTCTCCGTCTCGCAGGTCTCTATACTTGCCTTTTACCTTGGTTACTTGGCTCTGGCAGGCGCCATTCTCCCGGGAAAGGTCGTCCCTGGCGCCGTTCTGTCCGATGGCACCCGGCTCCACTATCGATGCAACGGTGAGCTCTGTTCCGTCGAATCTAATGTTACCCTTTTCCCCTCTTTGTGTCCGTTTTTGCTTAGAAGCATGTACTCCTGATCTGTTTGTAGGTGTGGAGTAATAAGGAAAATGCATAGTCAAAGGTATTGTTGGTATGAAAACTAGTTAAACCGCAAGCGCACGATGATATTGTAGAAAGTAAGTGCGAGTGCGAGTCGAATCCACAGGGATGGGTTGAAATAGACCGAACACAATCTCCTCAAAACGGTTTGATTGAGATAAGATGCAAACGAAATTATTAAATATTTAAATGCGATTGAGTAAAAATTTGAACTAGAACATAAAACGTTTAATAAAAACTGAACCACGGCTCAAAGATGAGTTACAAAATGAAAGTACTTTTGCTGAAATGAAATGCAAACTAAAGCTAAAGTTCGCTCAAACAATATAAAATTAAAACTACAACTTAGTGAAATAAAGAAACTAAAAGCAGTGCGAAAAAGGAAAGAAACAGATCAAGCTTAAGGTCTAGCTGCCATTGATGCCCTGCGAAAAGCTTCCAAGCTTTGTGTTTTCAAGTAAGCTCTCTGCCAAGCCTGCTTTGCTGCCTTGCCCGAGAACTGCAACCAAGCCTTCAGCCCTTGCCTTCTTTGCTTCTCTGCCGAGGACACCCAACAGCCAGCCAAGCTTTTTCATGGCTTCCATTATAATATATATCATTTGTTCTCTCTTCTCTCATAATAATATTTTCAACAGTTTTTCATGCAACAACTTCATTAATTTGACTCCAATTCCCTCTGGCTATTTAAAGGGCTAGTTGATATTTTTCATGATTAACCATCAATATCTAATTTGACTTTGGCGCTTCAAGATTGGTATTTTATACTTTGATCTCGCCCATTAACATTTACGCCGCGACGTCACCTACAAATATTCATGAAAAATATATCTGAGTTGTAACTTAATTCTAAATTAATATCATCGAGAAAATTATGCAATAAAATATCATTTAGATTTTAATAATATATTGATAATTTAATTTATATATTAGAAATAAGAAATATAAAAATTATGCTCAAATGACATAATATTACTATTAATTTCGCATTTTTAAATATATTTAACTATTCATACGAACGCAATATTTTGATCTTAACAGGTATCCCAACTGTCTACAATCTGCATTACCTGTTTTTGGATACGAACAATTCTAGGGTATTCCTTTGGTTAGTCATCTTGTAATTCAGCAATAATATCTTTCTGTTTAAGAAATTTGTAATGAGGCAATATTGTCCTTCCTTTTTGAAGAAGATGAAGATCCTCCTTGAGTTAATTTGGTGTATGCATTAGCCAAAATTGATTAAGCCTCACGAGAAGTTTTTGCAAATGCATTGAAAGGTACAATATTAGGGGAGATGCAACCAGCAACTGCACTTAAAGATCAGTTGATCTTGACGAATCCACAGAGAGTGGCTTGGCTTGACAGTGCATAGCAGACATGGTTGTGACTTGTGAGCTGTCGATGAAGACCATAAGATCATATCCAAGGAGAATGACATTAAACTGAAAACGCCATGATGTGTAGTTAGAAGGCATAAGTTTGATGGATATTTGAGTGGCAGTATTGAAAGAGTAGAGAAAAGTGTTTACAAGTGGATTGATTATTGGTGGTTGGTGTTGAGATAAAGTAAGAAATTGGACTCATTTTTTGAGTGTTAGCTGGTGTTGATGGTGTGCTGAGCATTTTGAGAGGATTGGTTGTAGAACTTTGGGGTTCGACAACAGCTCTGATATCATAAAAAAGATTGTGAGGAGAAAGGAATTCTTCCTAGTATTGATAAGGGAATTACAATACAATGTATACACTAAATTGAATGAATAAAAAAAAGGACAATATTGCCTAATTACAAATTTCCCAAACAAAGAGATATTATTGCTGAATTACTGAAGGACTAATCAAAGGAATATCCCTGCTATCAAAATAAAAAATCAAAGGAATGTCCTGGAATATATATATTGTTTTAAAAAAGCTAACGCAAACTGTAGGCAGCTGGGAAATAATGCTTAGTAGAGTCCAGCTGCAGAGGTCAATGCCTTGTAGGTGACCGTGGTATAAGTTAGTCAATAGTTGGTATCCGTTTTTGATGCTTCAAGAGGATTAAGGGTTCTTTGAAAATCGGATTTAGGGTTTTACCATATGGATTTCAAGGTATGAGTGTTGGGTAAGCCTTGTTTGTTCATGTGATTTCTTACTCTGACTCCTTTGGGTTTTCATTGGAAGAAATGCATGTATGACCATTAGTGAGTCAGGGAAGATTTCTTTTGAATCATTTTTTGAGGATCAAACGTCAACCTATTTGGGCATCTCTTTAAGATTTTTGAACCTATGCATCTCTTTCTAGCTTATAGTTGCATGAATGTAGGGTTTTGTTTATAGCACCAGTTAGTTGCCCAAAAAATTGATACTGGCTTTTTAATAATTAATCTCTAATTTGCACTTAGTTTGAGTTCAGGGTATTTGCTTCAGCTTGCTTCATTTTATCTTCTAGGACAATATTGATGTTGAATTAAAAAAAAAAATCAAATTTTCCTTGTGTTTATGATCATATAAAGTTTTAGTACATTCTTAGGATCCTCTTATTTTAATGAATGTCCTTGACACTCATGCCTACTATGTAGTATGGAGTGTCCGTAGTCCTTATCATTTTGTAATTTACTGTTATACAAACTATATTAGTTTCAATGTTTTGGCGTGTGCATTGCGTTATTTCATGAAAATTTGAGGATTCAGTTGGTTAAATTGTTAGAATAATTTAAAGGTTTTAATATTTATGCTTCACAAAATGATCTGACAGGTTGTCACCTTTTTGCTAAATTTAGAAAGGTTGACTGCTTTTGGAAATATTTTTGTTCTCTTTTTATTTAATTTATTTTTTCAGGATTACTGTCACTCTTCCTATTGGTGGCCCTTTTAGGGATAGCGATTACCATGCAGTTGATTTCTCTCACGGTATTCCTTTTTATTATTTACTCACATTCCAGCCCTTTCTTGTGTTAAGTAGCCTATCCGGCTTGCACATGTAACACTGCGAATCTGATGGGAGAAAATTATTAATTAAGCAATGTGCAAATTGGATGGTGCCTTGGTTTCTGAAATCATGTGGAAGTGACTAGTGAGAATGATAGCATGTAAGTTTGCAGAAAATTATTATGATGTATGTTTTGAATTATTACAGGGCATAGCTGACAAGGGAACTGAGTTATTATCGGTTACTTTTATATTCAGTGTCATTGTAAGTTTGCAGAAAAAAATTTCTTTTCTAGCAATGCCTATGTGTTTCATGTTCTTTTCTACAGTTCTCATCTCTTTTCTATAGTTCTCATCCTCCTTGTTTTGTTACCTGCATTTACGTTATTTAGTTTCCTTATGATACTCCAAAACACTACATAGCACTAAGTGGGTGGCACTACTGTGTAATCATAATTGCCATTACAACAATGGTTTCTTCTGGTTCCTTATCCTTTTGGAATATGAGAACGTGTCACTTCCTAAATTAGAAGAAGCATCATTTTTGCCTAATAATTGTCAAAAAATTTTACTGTTAGCTCGTTAGGTGTCCAATTTTAGTTTCCAACATATTTTCAGAACTATGCTTCTTTCCTGAAGGAATGAAAGCTGTATCATTAGCAAGGAGAGTACTTATTTGGATTCTGCAAGATGAGCTTGTTAACGTATAATTGATATTCATCCATCTCCATTTTAGATGTTGTTCCAATTTCTTTTACTTTTTTTAAAGTCACACTAATGCAAAAGAAAAAAAAAACTAGAGGTAAAGCATTAGAGGTTATTCAACAAATATAACAGATAATACGTACTGTATATTGACGGAGAAATATGGATGACAACTGCTGACGACTTTGATCACATCTGGGGGAGATTGTAATTTGCAAATAGGTGAAACTGGGTGTTGTATCTTCAATAAGAGGGAGAACAAGACCAATATTTACTTAGAAAGCTCTCAAAAGGAAAAATCACGAGACCCAGAGGTAGATAAGGCATTTGTGACGATCCGTGACTGAAGAGAGTAGTAAGCAATCTCTATGTGATGTCTCAAGAAATAGATCAGTTGTGCAAGGAGCTGGCTCTGGCTGGCATCGATGGCAAAACCACGAGACTAGTGATAGAAACTCTATAGTTAAATATACTTAAGTAGGAGTAAATTAGGGTGGTTATTTTATATAAAAATCGAAACTCACTAGCATTTGCTCAATTCGAAATCGACTCAATTTTTCTCTAGCCTGAAGTTAGCTCGCTCTAAAAGTGATCGATTCAACTCGCAATTGACTTGATACGTATATAAATGTACATATTTAGAATTTTTTTAGAATATATTTGATAAATGTAAATAAATTCATTATAATAGTTTATATTAAAGAGATTAGATTAGTAATACACGTAAAATTAAAAATGAAATTATAATATTATATTCTAATATATTTTATATTTATATTATATATATTTTTTAAAAAATATGACTTATAATTAGGCTTAATTTTACTTGAAAATCGACTTGAAATCAAAAATATTTTAATTATCTTGAATCAAACTTGGTTCAAAATCCGTAATCTTAATTTTAAGTTTAGCCCTGCTCACTTAAAATCGACTCGAAGCCACCTTTATAGTAGACCCGAGATGGATAACTTCCTAGAAAGTTTTCAATTCACGCAATTTTTTAAAGCCAAAGTATACAACATTTACATATGTGACAAAATGATGCAGCTTTAGTAATCAAAAAGTGCCTCCTAATGCTTTGATCCCACCATTTGTTGAGCCTTGGATTCACTGTAGGGTCACTGACAATTTGACTAACTTCCAGTTGATAGCTAACCAAAAAGCTATTATGGGGTAGATGATGTCCCACCATGTAGACTCTTGGAGGCAATGTTTATTGAATATTAGTTTTTCTAAATTCTTGGTTGTGATGGACACACGAGAGCGCTTAGCTGTATCAGGCCATTGGGATGTGTTGGGATTCATTCACTCAAGTTTAACTTAACATGGCTATGCACATGCCAATTAATGCTGGTGTATTGCTCGAGGCTTGATTGATCAAGACCAGAAAAGGTAATTAAAGATTTATAATTTCTTATTAAATATTTAAAAATTAAAATTAATTTGTATCGTTTGATAAATAGGAATTTTTCAATTTGATTAGGGCTTGCCATATTAAATTTAATAGAGTTAAATAGGTTTGTCTCATATTCAAATCAAATAATAATTTCGCTCAATACGTTTTTACCACTGTTCCACGGAGGATGCCAAGCTAGACCGAACATTTGTGGTCAGATTTCGGGGATGTACACATCATTCTTTGGCCTAGAACTGCTGTGGCCTTTCGCTTTTTTCATCATCAATTTTGTAACATTGTAATGCATGGCCTGTAACTAGAGACACACTAGGATTTGGGGAGTTAAAAATCTTAAGTTAATGTCTTTTAGATTTTTTTTAATTTCTCCTCGTCCATGCATCATAATGTTGATGTCATGAGATCAATATTTCTGTCAGCACATGTTAAGCATTGGCCATTATATCCAAGAAATGTCAAATGTCTCAAATGCGTTAAATGATATCTACATTAGTATTAGCATAAGCTGCATTGTCAAAGATTATCACCTGATGAAGTTTTTATAGGTGAACTAGAGGAACAACAGTTCTTACATTTTAAGTTTTGTAATATCCTTGATTCCAGGTTTCTCTGCTACTATACATAACTGGATGCAAGTCTCAAGAAAGGAGTTCTTCACTTATGGCACATGTCACAGGAAACTTTTTCCATGATTGGTATGAATTATATCATTTTTTTCGAGGAATATGTATTGATGAAACTTTTAGGCTATATCATACCTTCATATTTTTGGAACTTATATCATTCCTTCATTCATGGTGTTCTTGGGGTGGTGATTTTAGACCTGACCTCTCAACCCAAAAGCAAGACCCAACCTAGTTTAACAGGGTACAATCCCACTTTATGTGAGTACTAATAATAATTGGGTTGAGATGATTATGACCCGCACAAACTTGGTTCTTGATTCACTGTCAACCCATTTGACTAATTAAGCCTATGTTGCACTTTTAGCCCAATACCTTATCCATGAGCCGAGCTGTATAGGTAACTCCAGTAGACCTCTCAAGTCATATCAGCTGCACCCCTGCACAAGATATTACAACCAAAAGCTTCTCAGTCCTAGATTCCTTGTAGTTAGCATCCTCCCACCTGATGTGCACCTTCTTGCCATTGTTGATCTTAGTAGCCATTTAGCCTTCTTCCTTACTGCTGATGCTTAAAGGAATCCCTAAGGCCTCGACTTCACTGTTCCTTGGTCAACCCTCCTATCTACATCCTTCCACCTCATCACACTTTGCAGGCGGCTTGATTGCCGACCCTGGTTTGTTGTAGACGAGCAATTACAAATTGTCATAGTGTATGTCAAACCCTCAACACCCCAGTCACCACTTGTAATCAAGTTATGAAGCACAAACACTTTTAAAATGGTCCCGTGGCAATGTCGGATACATGTCGGACACTGGCACACCATGGACATACTTGGATATGTGTCTGACATAACAAAATCATGCCCAAATTGTTTTATATAAGAAAACATATTGGATGCATTTAGTCACGCGAGGGACACTTCCATGGCACTTAGGGAGTGTTTTATTACGTTTGTTGTTTTTCAATCTTATTTATTTTATCAATAATTTACTCGAGTTCGAGTTGGCTCGTTTCAATTTTATGCTAACTCGAGCCTTGATCGAGCCAACTCAAGTCTTTGAAAATGGCAATTTTTAATAAAACATTATCTTCGAGAGGATTTAAAATTGGGTTAACCATACTTATAAGATTATCTAATAAATATCCTAATTATAACTAATTTACAGCTAATAAATAATTATAATAAATGACATAAAATATTATTTATATTTAAAAAATAGATATCGAGCCAACTCAATCCGATCCAGCCATAGCTCTTGACTCGGCTTGAAAATTCGAGCTGAGCTCGATTCGAGCTAAATATCGATCCGAACATCGAGCAACTATCAATCTTCAAGCCTAATTCTCACTCGTAGAGCCAAGTACTTTTTTTTTCAAACCAGGAAGTTACATGTAGAAAGTATGAAGGATTTAAAAAGAGATTAAGAGGGAAACTCCCAGATTAGAAGCCGTCATATACTAGCAGTGCATATGTTATAATTGAATCTTAGTTGTAAATAGATCTTGGAGTCAAGAATGTGGCATCGTTCACAAATATTACTCTTTACTCTTTCTCACTCACTCTTTGATAGCTATCGAACAAAGCTATCAGGTGGGTTCCTATTTCAAGATTTACATTTTTTGCTACCCTAGGTTCTCCGTTATTCACTGGTGCCATCTATGCATTTGGTACATTAACATGTAGCGGCAGTTTTACTGCCTAACTAGGAGAGAATTGAAGAGTTGACATGCTATAAGATTCTCAAGTAATGTTACTGGTGCTTTAAAAAAAAACTACATACATTATAGAGCAGCTACAAAATGATTTTGCTTGTTGTTTTCACCGCACTTGCACGATTTTACTGGTAAACTTGATTTCTGGGTATTGCAGGTGGTTTGGAATACAACTAAATCCTCACTTCCTGGGTATAGACCTCAAGTAGGTGATTTGTTGTTTCTTGCTTTTTCTTTTTTCCCAGTAACTGACTTGACTTGCAAAAGAAATGCTCTATTTACTTCATAATCCTGCTATAGCGTCAAACTAGATCTCTAACTGAAACATATTGAAACTTACTTGATCTCAAATCTTGTGACTGCTTCAAGCAGAAACTAAATCTTGTAGTAAGTTTCAGATCTTGTGACTGTTTCAAGCAGAAACTAGATCTTGTAGTAAGTTTCAATTGCATTTGTATGTAAATTAGCTGAATGGGGTGTTGACAGTCAAAAGATTTGTGTTTTAGATTGCGAGGTTCAGGTTTGAGTCTAGAGAATTGTTTACTTTTTGTTCATTCTTGAAATAGCATGTCCTTAAAGAGATATTGTTTATCTTTTTCTTTATCACTGCTAATAGATCTCTGGTGAACAACCTACCCAAAAGCATAAGCTTGCATATCATGGTCAAGAATAATTTCATATTCTTACACACACGCAAGCTTATTTGGTTTTGCAACAATAGTTCATTGCAACATATTTTTTGTGTAAAACTTATGCTAGACATACTTAGGGATGTCAGAATTCTACTGACCAATAGACATAAAAGCTTAGGCATGTAGGTTATTATCAAGAAATAATTTATAGTCTTACACTCATGTGTACTCTAATTTGTCTTCTTCTCCCTCTTCTTTTAATTATGTCAGCAACTTAATGAAAGAATATTGAAGTTGTTCGTATATGGGATAGCTTAACTAGAAAATAAAATAGGTTAAATCTAAAGTGCATCTAGGCTTAAAAGGGCCACTTGGAGTAGGTTCTTGCAGAATGTGTTGGTCAGCTGCTCGCACAATTGTTTTGCCTTTTTAGCATGGTAGATATCACTAGTTCAACATTCGCATAGCCGATACATAATGCTGTTACCATTATGTAGTCAGGAAAAGTTGATTTATGTATCCTTGTTCCTTACAAGATGTTGGTATTGTTAAAAGAAAAATGAATCATGACATTTTAATATGCGTTTACAATATAATTGTGGCTATCAAACTCTATATGAAATTTTATATTTTCTTCAATGGAAAAGGGAGAGACTTTGTTTCATTCTCCTTCTCCACTTCAGTAATTGTTGATTTCTTCTTGTAGCAATAGCATCAAAATCCCTCTTTGCTATTGCGGGTAACCTTTGGTGTTTTGGTAGCAATGAGAGACTTTGTAGCAAGTAGGATGGGAATTATCCTGTTTGTTTCCCTTGTTCTTCAAGGTCTAATCCTTCTATCATTTGTTCATCTTATCAAGTCCTTACCACATCATTGACATTTCGGAATTTCTTCTTATATAGGATGTCTATCATTATTATGTGTTATAGCTTTATGGCAGGTAGCATTCTTATGGTATTGCACACATTGAGTTTGGTGGGGGTCTTAATTGTATGCTGTAAATAAGTGGATTACTTATGGTGACTATTTGATTGAATAATAAATTGTTGGATTCGTCCGTTCTGTAAGGATTTTTTTTTGTTCTCTTGGGAATTGGGTAGCCTGTGAGAATATTATTCTTCGATGGTGTGTGTATACATACAAACAACACATTTTTATATACATACGGATATTTGTAGCGAAAACAGATATTTAGAGTGCTCCCAACATTAATATGAATGCATCCATCATTAGATTGAAATTTTATTTGTTGGAAGCATCTTAATGTTGAAGAACATATTACAAAATCATGATTTCAAATTGAGTGAAATATTGCATTTAAGTTGGATGTAGGATTGCAAATGAATAGAACTAAACCGAGTGGTATTTTCTTCAATTCAAGCTTGTTTATTAACAAACTTTTTGAGCTTGTTTTGAGTTTGATTGATCTCGATTCATTATATTATGACATGTTCTGGCTTGGTTCATGTTCAGTTTGCAAAATAGTTTTCAAATATGTTGCAAATGAGTTTATATATATTTGAGTTCATGAGCATAGAAACTATCAAGCTAATTGAAAAATTAATAAACAAAATCTTATCAAGCACATTACTGTGTTCACGAATAGGCTAACATCATGTTATCCATGAGTTTCCTACGAACTATTCGCCAATATTAATGAACCGAAAATTGCCTATTCTAGCTTGCTTATTTATTATTGAGCTTTTAAAATTATGCTCAAGCTTATTTGTTATGAGTGACCAACGGAACATCCAAGTATCGAGCTACTACTTGTCATGCTTGGTTCATTTACAACCCTAGTTGGTTATAGTATTGTAATTCTAAATTATATTCATGTTGCTTTAAGAACACGCCTAACTCAAGTTTTAATAGTTCAGATTCTTTTTCGTTCGTGCTGGAATGATGGGTTGGCTGTTCATCAACCTCTCTATATTTTTGAAAAGTCTTCAGATTGGCAATGTAGAATTCTCCATTATTCTTTACCAGCTATTCTGCACGGTATTGCAGATTACTTTTATTTTCTAAGATCCTGATAATCCAATGGTACAAAATTTAAACCATTCTTCCTTTTCTATGCAGCTTTATATTATAGATTACTTCTTTTATGAAGAATTTATGACTTCCACGTAAGTATCTTTGAAATTTAACTGTCATTAATCTTACTTGGTTTCTTGATGTTTATTATATGAAAAATACCAGTGAAGACTTAACCGTCGATAAACACTGAATTTCTTCTTTTAGTTTGGACTGATATACTACTTACAAAACATGTGCATTTACGAATATTACATGCCTTTTTAGTAAATTGAAAGGCATGATACCCTCTAAGGCACGGATATCTCCAAGGCTTGACACCTCTATCTTGTCTAGACTTTAATAATTGCTGATAGGTAGAACCCAAGCAAAACTATGTATAGCAGCAAGATATTGAGGAAAACGTTTCCACACATTATGTCATTCTAATCTTATAGAAGGTTCATTGAACATCTCAACAAATTTGTTGTGAATATCTAAAATGCTTGTACTTTTGCAATGAATGATTCTGGAAGGCGCAACCTTAGAAATATATATAATTATTTTGTTTCCAGTCTAGAAGGAAATTTGTGGTCTCACCAATTACAATATGTTTTATCTATATATGTATTTTGCAATGTTTTATGAGTAATAACTTCCTCAATACTATTGCAGAAAATGTTACTGTTATTGGGAATAAAATACAATAAGCAGCCTTATGAGTTTCTTTGTTCTTCTATTCATCACATCAAATTCATCTTTTTACTGCTGGTCATTTCTTTTATTCTCAAGTCAGTGGTCCATTTCTCTGAAGTTCGCAATGGTTCATTTTCAGATGGGATATAATTTCAGAGAGACTGGGCTACATGCTGGTCTTTGGTGATCTAGTATTTATTCCTTTCACTTTTAGTATTCAGGTATGCTTAAAGTCAATTTTCTAATATCAGTTTGTAACTTTTTAAGTGTTTAAAAATTCTGCTCTCTTCGACTGTTTAATCATGCATGTTCTATTTAAGAATGATTCATTTCACCTCTGTTTTTCAATTAAACGATACCAGTGATCCTTTTGTGACATTCTGTTTTGCTTACTCTTTCCTCTAAGATAGTCAAAAAGTGAAATTTAATTATATACTAGGCACAATTTTTTCATTTGGGGTTCTGAGGAGTGTATGTGCTTGGGCTTTTTTTTGGGAATGAGCTTAAGGATTAGTAACCCAAGAATTACAAAAAAGCTTCTTCATTTGAAAATTCCAAGAGGAAGCAGTACCATGTAGCAATTTTTTTGATTGGAAGTGTTACATAAAAACAATCTTATTGTACACAGTTCTCAGTGTTTACATTTTGTACAACAGTCCTGTTACTTCACCCTAGAAAAGACAAATTGCAGTCACTTTGGAGCTTGCGTAATGTAAATATCAAGATTTGAATGTTTAGCACATAAATAAGATAAAAGATTGTTATATGGATATCCCTTTATTTACTAGTTCTTCAAAGCCATAACTGCCTGATGTAAATTTATGTTGAATCTCACTAAATATGAGTTCTAACAATAACTCCATTTTATTTCAAAAAAAAAAAGGAAACACTAACACCACTTTGTTCCTATTTGTTCATTTGTTTGGTCAGCATTTTTTAATGATACGGTTCTTTTATCTTGGATCAATTACACAAAATGATGGTGAAATAGATAATAACATTATTAGCAGGATCTAAGCAGGATGGATAAGATGGATAAGATGGATAAAATGGAGAAATACTTCTGGTGTGTTGTGCAATAGAAAAATTTCATCCAGACTTAAGGGTAAATTTTATAAAACTATAGTAAGACCAGTGATAATATATAGTGCTGTATGCTATCCTGCAAAGAAAAAATATATAAATAAAATAAGTATTGCAGAAATGAAGATGCTAAGGTGGATGCGTGGACATACACAAAAGAATAGAATGAGGAATAAGTATATCCGCGAGAAAGTTGGTGTTGCACCAATTGAGGATAAATTTAGAAAGAAGGCTTAGATGGTTTGGATATATAAATCGTAGACCGATTGAGCTCCAGTTAGAAAAATCGAGTTATTGAATTTTGCTCATATTCAAAAAGGAATAGGAAGATCAAAGAAGATATGACAAAAAACTATAATGAGTGATCTTGCTCACTTAGACCTAGATAGTGATTTGTTAATTGATAGAGCTCAATGGAAACAAAAGATTCATGTAGCCGACCCCACCTAGTGGGATTAAGGCTTGGTTGTTGTTGTTGTTGATAGTTCTTTTACCCAATAAGATGCAATTCTGATCTTTCTCGGTCTTGGGATTGTTTTTTATTTGATCTTAGAACTTATTTGTTGTTTTTAAGAAAACAACATAATATAGAACTAATGAATGCCGCCGCACAGACTTAGCATATATTGACATTTCTTCATTCCAATGTTAATGTTGGGTGATTATGACACACACACACTCTCTCTCTCTCTCTATATATATATATATATATATATAAAGGTTGATTGTTGGATGCACAAGTTGCTTGATCCTTCTCTTTCACCATGGTGGAAGACATAACTGAGATAAATTCATATAAATTTTTGAGATGGACTTTGATTGTTACTTTACACGGGGGAAATCCTAGCAGACATCACACTAATTAGTACGAAATTTGAATGAGTTTTTTTCTTGAAAACGAACCCTCGTAGTGATGATCTTCATAGGAACTTGAATCCATGGAATGAAAGTCTGGTTTTGCTTCTTTGTTCTTTTAGTAAAGTCATTGAAATCATGCTGATGTGCAAGGTTGGCGGTGGCACGTTTATTTTCAGGGTTGGTGGCTTTTAAGAAATAAAGTGGAGCTTCCTAAACTAGTTGCCCTCGCCGATTGTCTCATTTTCCTTATTGGGTACTGGTCTTTTCCATTCACCGTATTCTTGTTCCGTTCTTTCTTGAAGCACTAGGTTGTGATCTTCACGAAAGTTCAAGTTCCAAATATTTATAATTCTTAGCATTTATATTTTTTTGAATCATGCAGCTACATAGTATTTAGAGGAGCTAACAAACAAAAGCATGTTTTCAAGAAAAACTCCAGAGCTCCCATATGGGGCAAGCCTCCTAAAGTTATTGGAGGGAAGTTGCTTGTATCTGGTTACTGGTATGCATGCTAAATGGATCTCTTTTAATTCCTGTAGTTCATAAGATTCTTGCTTTCAATGTTCTGTTGATTGCATTTGTTTAAATAAAATGAATTAACATACATTGGCTTCTGTTATGACGTATGATGAGAAACATTTGTAGTATGAGGGATGGCGTGCCTACAATCTCCTTTATTATCCAAGTACACTAGACAGTAGGAACCAAGATGGTTTTTAATAGTATGGTTGATCCCTTTCAATGAAAAGAATTTTCGTGGAAATGTTACATTTCATATGCCTTGATGTTGTCCTGCATTTATGGATTTCAAAGTTCTTGTCATTAATGTTCTGTCATTTGCTTCATTCTTTGAGGCAACAATTTATGTAGAAGTTTCAAATATTATGTTATTAAATGACCAATTAAATTTGAGCAAAAAGTAAGAACTAGTCTTAACATTTAGCCGTGTTGAAGACACTATGGTTAACGTGAATATTGTCCCTTTTTTTTTAACTCGTTTGTTCTAATGCTACAATAAAGCCTAAAAAAGGTTGGTAGAATCTCCAAGTATGAGATAACATGGCTGAATCCATTAAGTCTTTTGCGTTTTACAACTATAGGTGTGACGGATGAAGTTATTTACTTTTCTTCTAATTTAGGCTATTAAATAAGATCAATCTAGCTACAATTGTTTTGTGTGTTTTTTTAAATATGACACAGGCCTTGCATATATTAAAATAAAATCAGCTAGGATAATATAATAAGTTTTAGGGAGAGGTGAATCCCTTTCCCAGGAAAAATTATCTAAAGTGGCTAAATGAGCAATGTAATTAGTTGTGCTATTCACTACTTGTGTTACAAACTTGATTTACAAGTAAAATCTAGCTTTGTCCTTCAATAATCGGTCCTGCTCTTGGTTTTGGCCAATTCCTGCCTTCTTGACTTTTGCTCTCGATTTAGGCTTTGCTCCAATTTCAGTACCTCAATGAGGTCCCCTTCAAGCCACATTGTACCTTAAATATTCTCTCAATTACAACTACCATTCCTTCAAAAGCTGCTTATTTTTCTGCTGTTAGGGCTGCACTTGTGAGTAGCCTCTTCCTTTCTCCTGGTACCATCAAACCTATATGATCTCGGATAATGTATTCTGCACCTGGATCACCATTTCTCTATGTGTAACTATCAAAGTTAACCTTGTACTATCAACACTCTTCAGAAAAAATACATGGCTAATTGGGCTATTGGATTCCAGACATTGAATATTGATGTGGTGTATATTCTCCACCATTTCATAGCACCAAGGAAAGAATTTGATGCAACCATTCCCCCTCAATGTAACCATGCCATTGTTGGGACAACCTCTTTGCATATTCTTCACGAGAATGCCTACCTCTGCCGTTGGGTTGGGAGTCTTGTGACCTTCCATTCTTGGTGCTTGTTTCCTTTAATATATGAAAGTGGTGGTATACGAAGCCTTTGCACAACTTCAAATTCACATTTGGTATGTCATTACATAGTTCTTAAAGAGCATATTGTGTTCTCCATAGCAAATTTTTAAGACATCATTTTATTTTTATATAAAATAATTTAACAGTTTGAAAAATAATCTCATTTGATCCGCATCGACATGAAGTTAGTGTGATTGAGGTGTGCATGAGTACTGGCCATTCACGCTGCAAACTATATGTAATATTTGTGTGGTTAAGATGCAAATGGTTGGATAAATGTTTACAGTAGTGTGAATTGTATTAGAAATAATTGTATTTGGAAATGGTGAGCTCATACTTATAGGGTATAAAATCAGTGAAGAATGTTTAAGGTGTGTTGACCTGTAGAGTCCCCTTTATGTAATACGAGAGGTATCCAAGTTCGTTTGTCAAGGAGGATGGAGAGACCAAAAATGCTTAGGAATGTGTTCATCACGTATGACCTTAATTCACTTGCATTCATCATGAATGTTGATTAGGTCTTAAGGCTTTTGGAAGAAGAGAATTTTATGTATAATTAATTTATCGTTAAGGCTTTCTTGTTGATACCATCTGTGTTGGATCACCTCAGCAAGTCATATCGTTAGTATGACTTGTAATTTGTGAATACGACACTTCTGATAACAAAGTTGCCTGACTTGTAGTTCATGAATATGACGCGTCTGATAACAAAGTTCCCTGAATTTTTTGAAATTATATGCAAATGCACAATGATTTTGAAATTTTAATAAATATATCATTCTTCTGAAAATTTTCAGTGGAAACTATTGATATTTATTTTATCTTTTCTATTATGTTGCTTGCTTGTAGGGGAATGTCGAGGCACTGCAATTACCTTGGTGATTTACTGCTCGCACTCTCATTCAGTTTGCCATGTGGAGCAAGGTAATTTCTTTTATTTCTATTGCACATACAATTTAGATTGAAGGTTTTAAAATTCGATTTTAGTTTTTGTTTTGGTTAGATGCAGGAAGGTTTAATCTAAGATGATTTCAATAGTTTTAAGTAATTTTAGTTTTGTTAGGTTTCATTTTTATGTCAAGTATTTTGAAAATTCCAAAATATAGTTTTATTGAAATAAAATGTAAACTATCAGTATAAACTATTACAAACATCTTTTAAAAATTAATAAAGTATAACGTACCAGTCTTATCACCTCGTGTTTTGCCGAGTGTTGGTGAGCTTCGGCAAGTAATAAGTTGGTTTCAGCCAGAAATCTCCTAAACACAATAGTTTCGGGAAGAAACGAAAAAAGAGTTGAAGTTTTTTGGAAAAGGTGTTAGCCGAAACTGAAATGACCGAAACTAACAATTCCATTCGAGTTTAAAAGCCTCGACTGACAGCATCCTTTCTCTTTCAGTTCTGCAATTCCGTACTTCTATCCTCTATACCTTCTCATTCTGCTGGTATGGAGAGAGAGAAGGGATGATGCAAGGTGCTCTGAGAAGTACAAAGAAGTTTGGACAGAGTATTGTAAGCATGTTCCTTGGAGGATTTTGCCTTATGTTTATTAGAATTTAGGGATTAGAAAAAGATTGAGCTGCATTGATTGTTGTGTAGATTCAGATATCGACAATCAGCATCTTCAGTTTTTTAGGTTCGCATTCGATAAATTTTACTAGATGATAAGTGATGCTCTCCCGCTTCAGTAGAAAATGAGCTTATTTATATTGGAGAAGGTTTCGAGTTCTAACCGGTGATTTTCAAGTTTGGGTGGGGGAGATAAAATGTAAATAGATCAAATGATCCAGAGTTTTGACTAATCTGGGCTAACCTTGATCGTTATGATAACATTGTATTCTTTATTTTATTTTATTTTCAAACTATTTATTTTAAGATTTCATGGTATGTTAGAAAGGAGGAGATGCGAAAATGCATTTGAAACTTGATTTTAATATCAAATTATTAGGTTTTTAATCATTTTATGCATTTGATTTGTAAGCAAAATTTTTTATATTTAGGTCCTGTTTGGCACGAGTATTAAAATCAGAAATAAAATAGTACTAATTTAAAAAAAAATAATAATAATAATAAATAATTTTTTTAAATTATTCTATGTAAATTTTAATATAAAAAATAATATTTTACTTCATATTCAATAATTTTTAATAAAAATATAAATTTTATTTCACATTTTAGATTAAAATATTCGATTTGAATATTTTAGATTAAAATATTCGATTTGAATATTTTGGATTAAAATATTCGATTTGAATATTTTGGTTTAGAATGTGAAATAAAGTTAATATTTTTATTTTAAATTATTGAGTATGTAAAGTAAAATAATATTTTTTATATTTTAAATTTGTGTAGAATAATTTAAAAAATTTATTTATTATTATTATTGTTGTTTTTTAAATTAGTACCATTTTGGTCCTGTTTTGGTCCTCGCGCCAAACAGGGCCTTAATGTGAGTCGAGTTAGAGAGAGGGATCAAGTTTAATTTTATGATCCTTTTGAGAATTTAGAAGAAATAATATATTGAATTGTTCATAATAAGTATGTCTAAACGTTGGCATTTGAATACGCATAGTCTCAATGTGACTTCTCAATAAATCCTTCTAATTAAATCTTTTAAATCATTCTGTATGAATTAACTAAATCAAAGGCCGTGTCATCCCTTGAGATTATGAATTTTGTAATAAAAATCCAACCCACAAATACCTAAATTTCAATTAAGATGATTTTTTTTTTCTTTTTTTTAGCCTACATTATTTATAAACTTTCTCAAAATAATAACATTAATGTTACACATAAATCGTATTTAATTTCTTCAAAACTTATTTATAACAAAGATTGTAATCTTGTCTTGTTGAATCACACAGATTCTTGCTATTATCTTGAGTTTAATATATATTTTGTAGAACCATAATATTATCTTTTTGGTACCATATATTCTGTGATCTAAGTCACCGGTCATAATTTTTAATTGAGATAAAAAAAATTACAATATTAAAAAAAAAATTAAAAAAATTACTTCTACTGATGTTCGAAAAATTCCAACCCTTCACGGCTCTAAATTTTAGATGCATCAAACTAAAATTTATTCAAACTAAAAAAACTATCATTAGTTTTGATCACCTGATTCACCTTCACGAGGGATAGTTATCTTTATTTAAGTTTGTTATCATGTTTTAATACATATTGTACAAGTTTCAATCACCATATTAATTTTATTTTACATGCACGGATATAACGAAGGCCGTTAAAATGAATAAAAAATCGGTCACTTAAAAATAAAATTGTATATAAACAATATTATTTTTGATCCGAGTCATCATAGGATTGAATCGAGATTATTTAGGATTGGTCACGATATTATTTTTGAATTTTTTTTTCTCGAAAAGAATTGATCATAAAGTTAACCGTGTAATACTCGGAATATATTTCACAATAAAAAAACAAGAATAAATGTTTGATGAGTAAAGAAAAGCCGTAGAAGCCATGAGAAAATTTTCATTTTTTATTAATTTTTTATTTTATTTTTGATAGCTAATTTTTGATATTTACACAAACTTAAAAAAAAAAAACACGAATCAACTTCCCCTACTTTAGTTAGTTTCGTTTCAATTATATCTTTGAGAACTAGAATAATGATAGACCCTTCAATAGACCCTTTCATCTCAAAAAGCCAGCATGATTTTTTTTTTTTGCATTAATACCTTAATTTATTATTAATTATTAAAACACAAAATATTTCTTCTAAGCCAAAAGGCCTAGATCAATAAGTAAATATCACATTTTATATATTAATACTTCAACTTATTATTGATTATTCATTCTCATATGCATCATCCCAACAAGTTTCTTTCACATGAAATCTTTACATAAAATATGTTACATTGAATTTGATCCCCTTCAATGAATCATTTTAACTCATCAAATACATATACACTAAGGAGAGGGTCTACCACACCGTCATATCAACCATAAATCCCGACCAAGCCAAGCCAACAACGGCTCTAATAGCACAAATACACGACTTTCTATGAAGCAAATAAAAAAGGACCACAATTTGTATGTTAATAACTCAAAATTCCTCACTCAATCATCCAATACAAAACAATAGGTAAATCTTTCACACTTTTTAACATATCGTTTGTGGTTTGGAGAAATTAATATTTTCCTTAAAAACTTTTATTCAATTACATGCAAATCTTTCACACTTTTTAACATATTGCTAAAAATGTTAGCCTCAGAGCTCATGTCATTCAATTACGATTGAAGAAAACAAACCTAAATAATATTAGCAGAATGCCAGCCAAAGCTTCAGAAGCACTGAAAATCACTGAAAACAGCTTCTAATCACAGCCAAAATAATAAAAGGCCACAAGAGTAAAATTTTTTTAGTTTACCTACAATCTTCAAACTTCTACCCCGGCCACACACACTTTTAAGGTTATTATTCATATTTAACTCATGTTGGCAGTCCTAGATTTAATTTATCAGTTGTATCGAAGAATGGCGTAAAACGAGTAAGCAAGACTGGTCACAATCTCAAAGAACAAGAAGTTCGTGTTCATCTTACTACAGTTTCACACTGTGTCCTTTAAGTATTATGACAACTCTCAAACATTGCTTCCACATGCTCTGGTTAGTGCTGCCCACAGAATTAGACAAACTTTGGCTACAAAACAGCTACACAGACCAAAAAGATGACAGAACTCTGATTATTCACTGTGCTTTTGACCTCCATTCATCAGAGAGTAGCAATGAAATCATCAACCACAATTTGGAAACCAAGAAATGGTGCTTCATGTTCACACCTGATGGTGAAAATCTAGCAAGCTCCACATTACCATCGTAATACACAAGTGAACATCAAATAATATCGCAAAAGCATTAGAAAAGATAGAAGGAAACATATTTTTCTTACCTATATCATGCAGGATATAAACATGACGAAGTTACATTTACCTATGATGAAAAGGCTTCACGCTTAATTTCATGCACAAACTGGGTGCAATGAAGAGTGTCAAAAGCAACCATCAAAACCTTTCAACAGTGCAGCTGCTTTGCTTCCCAAAACATGCAGCTCCATGCAGGAGAAGAGCCTTCTGTGAGTTAAATGCTAATACTGAGGGACACTAATTTGCAAGCTATTTACCTCATACAAAAAAGGAAAAACAAGAAAAAGAAAGATCAAAAAGTTACCAATTTCGAGGGGCCAAGGCACTGAACACCAATGAGTCAATTTTATTGTGCAACATCTCCCTCATTTGCAGATGCTGCTATACACTTGGCATGCACAATTAGTTTTGCCATGCTCCTCTCGCCTGTGCCTCTAATAACACCTTTCCCATCCGTTAGATCCAAATAAACGGTCCCCTTGTACATCCACTCATCCTTTTCGACAGAAAAAAAATCTTCAAATGGCTCACCACAAAGCGCACAAATGCTTTGGCTTTCATCTGCAATAACCATAGGCTCCAAGTTCTCATAAGGGGTCGTTTCTGATGAGGGATCTGGTACAGGCCCAGATGGCGGCTCTACATCCCCAGAAACCCAATTACATATGCTTGAATACCATCTGCGACACACTTTGTCAGCATTCGCAAGTTCCGAGGACTTTGAGTTATGCCAATCCAAATGACTCTTAAGCTGCTCTTGATGTTTGAATCTTAATCCACAATCATGGCACTGGTGCTTTAGGTCATCTAAGAGACTTTGAATCACTAGAGGATGAAACTCACGAATAATTTCAGTCTTAAACTTCGTACCAACCACATTGTCCATCACTGGAGAGGGGGGACGCACCAAGGAAAGACTGCCAGAAGGTGATGGTTCCATGACTGGAAGGTTTTTCAAAGATGGTGTGATAGATGTATTTCTGTCAAGATTATTGTTCTGATTCAGGTTTTCCTTAGGCGTCTCACTTGAAGTAAGAGTAGGCAGTTGTGTTACTGGCGCTATTATGCCCTTTTCAACTAATGAGTTCAAAAGGCTAGAAAGTGGATTTAGATTAACGCTAGCAGAGTTGGATAACTTTGCTGTGCTATCTACAAGTGATGATGGAGGTGGAGGGCCAGGTGGCAAGGGAGGCAATAGACTCCTTGCACCAGAGGGAGTTGATTCAACAGAGGCAGTTATAGAAAGTGCAGAAGAGGTCAATGCTTGGGCAGGTGGAGGTCCATGAGGAAGGGGAGGCTGGATGTTCAGGTTTTGCAAACCATTTCCTGGTTTGTTAGGAAGTAGACTAGACTTCATAATTGCAGGAAATAGATTACTGGCTGTAGATTTCCCAGAGATACCAACAGAATTGACAGAGGTCATGGCTCCAGAAAACTCTTGCAACTTATCAGCTACAAAACCTGGGGATACAGGTAATGAAGCCTCACTTGGAACACTCTGAAACGATTCAGGCGACAACTGTTGCAATGAGGAAAGTTCCTCCTTCAGCTCAGTAACATGGGGTAGGGAAGTCTCTGCACTCAGCGAAGGACGAGCCTGCAGACCCACTTTTCCACCCAGATTAGTAAAAGAATCACGACCCAATGGAATTACCAGATCTCGGTTAAACTGTTCAGCAAGATGGCTAGAATTTCTACTGGTTGGAGATAATTTAACAAGAAAGTCTTGTTCAACTCTACCATGTGATTTCTGCTGGTTAAGGGAAGCAGGTTGAATTGAATTGACAGATGGTGAAGGAGGCCGTAAAGGCAGGTGCCGCTGCTGCCCAAATATTCCAACAGATCCTACTACAGAATTGATACCAATGCTCGAAGCAAGATTAGATGATTGGAACCCAGGCTTGGATAAAGATGATGCCTCATTTTTAGACAAACTACCACTAACAGGAATTGACTGGCCATCTGGCCCATCCATTTGACTGGAAACCCTTGAGCTACTAAGATTTAGTCCAACAGCTGGCAGTGGAGTGTCACGCAGAGGCCATGAACCCTTATAATTTATTCTTGAATCCATGTCTTTGGTATTATGATGTTGAGGATATTGTTCTTCATGGTCCTGCAAACGAAAACAAACATTACTTGGTTACTGTTACCTGTCTAAAGAATACAACATATTTCCAATCAAATGAAGTAACAACCCTTTGAAAAAACAAAACAATGTTTGAAGTCTTTTTTTTCCAATTTCATTTGGGATAAAATGTATTAGTAGCAACAGCCTGAGGAAGCATGTATTTTTGAAAAGGTAAACTAACTAATGTTTATATGGACACTTGATTTCCACAATAACACATAGATATATTGAAATGCAAAATAATATAACTGAAGACAACAGGGGCTATGCTTATAAGTTAAAACTTGAAAACACTTGCCTCATTAAGGCTTCAACATTTTTAAGAACGATATAAACATGCATCTTGTTTCCGAGACAATGAACAAATAATTGGTATAACTTTCATCAACAGAATGAAGGGATGCAACGTACTCTATGAAATGAAGTTCTCTCGTCTACTGCTGCACTCTTCTTCAGATGCGAGAATAAATCAGGCTTATTCCATCCCAGGTCAAGTTGCTTAGATTCATTTGACATCCTCTTGCGACTTTGCAGGCTAACTGGTTTATCAACATCGTCAATAGTCGAACTCCGTCTTGTAGACTTGTTTGCTGTTTCATAATCAGTTGAACTGGAATCCGTATTCCAGATATACTCTTCTTCGTCAGAATGTTTCCAATTATTAATAGCTGCCCAGTTGGTTTTATCAGAACTGTTCAGGTGCGCCGACGGTAGCTGACTATCACTAAGAGCAGATCCTGAGGTTCTATAGCTTCCATAAGCATGGTTTGCTTCAAAACCGTTTCTCCTATAAGCTGTCATCTCGTTGGTCCCACCATCCCCAATAAATGGTTTCTCAAGCTCTTCTCGCTCTTTCACCCGCTGAACGGCCCTTCCAATTCCTAGGTTTGGCTGTTGTGGAAGTTGACTTGAAAAGTGAGGATCTCTTACGTCTTTGTAATCCTTCTTTTCATGAATTAAGTCATTTAACCGTTCCCTCTGAGGCCGTTGAACGTTCTGAAACAATATTTTTTGTTGAAAATTAGTACTTTTGTTTTGAAAATTTTCTGGAATAATATTAGTAAAAGAGAATGGCAAGAATTAACACAGTTTTATGACAGATTAATTAAAGCTAACATTTTTATAGTAGCAATGGAGTGAAAGAACAAGAAATGAAGCACTTACAGGTATTTTATTAGATAATTCAGCCCAATGCCTCGAAACTGCAGGGCCAGGTGTTCTGCTGGACCTTTCTGCATCCTCAACAGGCGTGGCATTATCATCAATGTCTTCAGCACTTAATCCCTTGCCCTAACATAAGCCAACAATTAGCAAAACTAATTCATGAATGTGAATGTGAATATCAATAACACGAATATGAGTATGTGTGGCGCTTCCCTAGACTGTGTGGACCAAATGATTGACGGTTTGAAGCCACACCACTGCAGAATTCCAAAAAAAGTTTACTGCAGTATTTAGAGGCCCTTTACTAGCCACACCACCGCAGAAAACCACAATGTAGGTTCGGCTATATGAATCCTTTGTTTCTATTGTACTCTATCAAATAATAAATCTTTATTTAGCTCCAAATATATAAGATCATTTCTTATAAACCCTTGCCATGTCTTTTTTTAACATTTCTCTTTTTACACGGCCTTCCTCTTCTTCTTTTTACATGCACTTACATAACACAAATCTTTGAAAAATATAAAACATGAGGAGAGCAAATAAACAATTGAGACACTTCCTGTCATACAAGTCAAATCATAATTCAATACATATACATGCTAGAAGCATACAAAAAAATAAAAGCACAAGCATATATATATATATATGCATACATACATAGATATCAATGCATTTAAACCATATAAAAGCACTAGTCCCTCAATAACTGCTAATCAGTCTTATCCAAGTTGAAATTAAAAACATTTTCCAAATCAAATACATGAAAGAAAGTAGCACAGGTAGCTTGACAAACGTAAGAGAGAAGCCTAGATATGGTTAAACATAAAATGTCAAAAGTTTGACTGGAAGAAGATACAAGAATTATCATCAAGCACGGTAACATTGAAACTCATGTGCAGCAATACCAGCTAAGCATTTAATTGTGCTAATGCCCAAACTGTTATACCACGCATTACAACTGAAAAGTTCAATAGATGCTTCTCATTAAATGATAGATGCACAGTAGAACCCCAAAGGAAGTACAAATCAAGTTTTAACTGGAAGAAAATAGAAGAAAGTATCATCAAGTGTGGTAACAGCAATACCAGCTAAGGATTTTAGTTGTGTTAATGTGCAAATTGTTATACCATGCATGATAATGGAGAAGTTCAATAGAAGCTTCTCATTAAATGATTGATGTACAGTATCCCAAAGGAAGTACAAATCAGGCAGCACACTGCCACATACCCTTGCAGATTGCTGAAGATGCTGTCTGGCCTCCAAATATTTTGGATTGACATGAATGCTGTGTGATGGTCTTTGCACCTGGGTATTGGGCTTTGCTACTGTTCCTCCAGATGAACCATTTACTACAGTTTGAAAGCTTAATTCTTTCTCAATAAGCTGGAGACAAGCAGGGGGAAACACCCCTTTCCACGTTCCAAATAGATGCCTCATGCTAGGATGTATAGAGGGATCAACTTGTTTATATGCTTTGCAAAATACCTAATTGAGGAGATGACTTAATCAAGTCAGTGAAAAAAATAAAAATTCATACCTCACCAATCATCTTGCAGCAACACAACAAAATGAATGGCCACGAAAACACAAAAACTAATGTTCAAACTTCAAAACCGCAGTGGCCTTTCAAAACACCAAGACAACTTATAGCCATTGCTTAAAGAATAAGATTAATATCCCTGTGGCAAGTGATAAACCAATTTACTACAACAAAATTAAAAATAATCTACCTCTGGTAATCTTGCAGCAAAATATTTAATGTAGTCACTTCCAATATTCTTCACAATACTATCAAGAAGATACAGAGATGGCAACTTTTGTTCACTTGGAACCTGTAAATGAACACAAGCACCGTATAAGGCACATTGGATACAGAAAAATATGGCAATTGAACAACAAAAGCACATAACATTATTCTATGAAAAACTCAGTCCACTGAACACAGTCGGTCTTAAATCTATCACTACTGTGAGCTTCGGTTGAAACTTTATTTTAGAGCTATAATATCTACATATATTATCAAAGGTTCACATTATGTAAAACAAAAAAAAAATCCTTAAAGCCAAACTAGTTGGGGAATCAACTAAATGGATTCCCCTTTTTCATTCATCTTAAAACAATGTTTTCTTTGAGCACAAGTGAGTTAAGGTCATACCAATTCAATTTTCAGTCTTTTCCTCCAACTTTTTGACATAATGATGAGGATCCCCTCAAATTTATGTACAGGGGCCTCTATAAGTTGACAAAGCACAGATAAATCACTGAAAAAAATGCCACTATTATTTTATTTTATATGCATACCACTTTCTTCCAAATACAATCATTTCCATAAGATCCATTCAAGCCTGACCAATCATCCGAGTATATGCATCCCAACTACGCTAATTTTGTGGATATATTGCCACTTTTCAACCCAACACTTAGTTGTCCTATAAAATATTTCTCTTGACTTAATTGGCATAATCCTAACACAAAAAATTACTACTACACTGTTCCGTTTTAACCATCCTACCTTAATTTTTCGATTGAAGGCCTTGTCTATACTTTCCATTATTGTGGATGATAGAACCACGGTAACTGAACTTCATGTATAATGAAACTACTGTTCCATCTGATATCACCACATTGACACTCCTTCCTCCAGAATTACCAAGCTTTTGATTCATGTACTTTGTCTTAGTTGCACACAATGTGATTCCCTAAGCTTCTAAGTTGTTACTCCAGTATTCCAACTTCTGATTAAGTTTGCTCCCATGAGCCTCATCTATTAGAACTACACTATCTACAAAAATAATGAACCATATTACATATATATATATATATATATATATATATATATATATCCTTGATGTTCAATAAATTGTCCTTGCCCAAGTGACAACTTGAGAAAATCATATTAACGTGAGAAGGAGAAGTGTTCGTGAAAGCCAAAAAGCTACTACAGAAAGAGAGCAAGTGCGAGAGGCAAATCACAACTTAACTCATACAGCTCACAACATTATCAAAATCCTCTGGACGATTACATAAAATTAACGAATGATGATTTTGATTGGCCAATGGGACTTCATTTCATCTCTACAACATAATGCAATAAGAAGCTGCATGTAATATGCACGCTCTGAACATTTCTAGGATACAATTGTAATTGATATGAAATGGAAATGTAGAATATAACATGCATTCAGATAATAACAATTCAGTTATAACTGCTCAATCCTACGAATTCCAAATCATGATTAATATTCATTTTAGGCGAACATAATATTAACTGCATGTTGCAGTATTACACTAATGCAGGGTGCAGGGCCTGCCAATGTCACAGGACTTACGGCTTCTTCAAATAAAACTATTCATGAAAAACATATATTAAAAGAAGCAATACCATACAATGAATGCCTAAAGGAAAAATGAAAAATAAAAATAAGAAAATCCTCTGCACAACGTTTGGCTTATAATTCCAGATTGTAGAAATCAGAGCTGGCAAGCAACCTCGAGAACATTAGCACAGATAGTAGCGGCAATCGCCTTAGCTGCATGGATGTTCTCGCCAGCAATGATTGTGAGATTTGTGATGATGGGCTTCGAATTAAACGTCAGCTCAGCTAGAGCAATCTTGTACTGCGCTACCAGCTCCTGCTGCTGCTGATAAGACGTCCCACCTCTACCAGTATCCTCCCTTTCCTCCCTCTCACTTGCCCTAAACCTCGGGTTGCCGAGACCGGCGCCGACTCCCGGCCTGGGCTGCTGGTATGCCCGACTCCGATCGGCAGACACGCCGCCGGAGGGACCGCGGTCCCTCTCAGCCTCCTCGGCGAGTCTAGGCTTCTTCAGGCCCGGCTCTCTTGATCGGTCCACGGCGGATCTACGAGGAGCCTCCATCTCCATGCCCCGCAGACTATCCAACTCTAGATCCCTCTACTGGATGCAGCAAGATCATGCGAGGGAAGTGAATCTGGCTCCAGAGATTGGTGCGACGAAGCCACGAGGAAGATGTCAAGCCCTAACCAAAATCTTTAACAGAGTCCGTAGGAGAATTCGGAGAAATGAAGCGAAGATCTGAGAGAAGATCTTGTAGAATTGCGGAGAGAGCGAGGGTTTCGCGAATGAGTAGAGGCCGAGGAGGCGGAGGACGAGGAGCTGGCGGCTTCGAATCGAGGAAGAAGACGAGGGAGAGAAGATGGGCTCGAGGGGTCAGTCAGGCAGCTGTGGCGTTATTTCCTTTCTTTTTCTGCTACGTTGTTGGAAGATAATGCCCAATCAGTTATATAGAGAATTTTTGCAAAAATAATGCAATATTATCTATTTTTCATATTACTTTTTTAATTCAAAGTTTCTAATTTAATACTTCCATTTGAGGGTAAATTCGGAATAACATAAGTTACCACATGTTAGCCCTATAAATATTTTTAAGAATAATTAACTACGTACCACACCGTTTAATTTTATTTATATCTTATTCATCTATTCTTAATTAATTACGCTATGCACACTCAAAACATTATAAAATCTTATATACACACATTTGAGTTAAAACTTAATCAAAATCTATTTGAAAAAAAAAAATTCTGTTAGTAAATCATTAAAATTATATTTTTACTCTTAATAGTACATATTTTTCTCTTCCTTAATACCACACTAAAGCGATAATTTATCCTAAAGTCAATTCACGTCGCGGATGTCTCATTCCTTTGCCGCCACTTAAACATTAAGGTTTTAGGATTTTCATTCAAAATATATTTAAATATCCTTAAAATAATATGATGAACGGCTCAAATTTTTTGTAATCTAATTATAGTTAGGTTATTGAAAAATTATGATTACTCATTATAATAGAAATAAGTTAAAAGATGTGTATGTAAGATTTTATAATGTTTTGAGTGTGCATAGCGTAATTAACTAAGAATGGATGGGTAAGGCATAAATAAAACTAAATGGTGTGGTATGTAGGTAATTATCCCATATTTTTAAGGACCTATGTACTTAAACTCGAAGTACTTACCCCTAATATTCGTTCTAATCCTGCTTATTCTAACCCTATCCTTCCCTCTAACGGGCCTATTTAGTAAAGAGATGGAATAAATTAATTCGAGTAAGTTAATCTCATAAGTAATTTACCTCAGTTGGACTAAGAGGAATTATATTTGACTGCTAATTTAGATTATCCAAAAATTCTGTTGAACTCAATTCATTTCGAAGCCTTAATCCATGGTCTGATCAAGATTAAGGAATAACAAAGTATTAGGTGCAGTGGAGATGATATGAGAATTATTATCCGAGGTTAATAAATCTTTTTACAATTCTGTTGGACTGGGTTAGTCGAGTTAAATAAGTTAATCCCACTAACGTTATCTTGGATTAGTGCAAGTTAACAATAAATATAATTTTGGATAAAATCATTTACTTCACGGGAGTATCTTATTTATTAATGGAGTAAATATACGTTCGGTTAACTAACCATACTCCAAATTCAAACTTATCCTACAAGTTTAGTTTTACCCCCTCTTTATTTTATTTTACATATCTTATATATCAAATGATAAAGATGAATGCATATATATTGAGCATAAAAAAAATTAATTTACTAAAAATTGTGAAATATGTTAATCTCTTTTTTTGAGAGATTTACATACAGAACATTGAATTCATTATAAATTACATATTTC
Source organism: Apostasia ramifera (assembly GCA_019297695.1). Classification (NCBI taxonomy): domain Eukaryota; kingdom Viridiplantae; phylum Streptophyta; class Magnoliopsida; order Asparagales; family Orchidaceae; genus Apostasia; species Apostasia ramifera. The sequence continues at coordinate 88,195 of JAEMOT010003822.1, read as the reverse complement.
ACCATCGTTTAATAAATATTACGCATATCACACTCTGCTTATGTTAGCTATTGTTATAATAAAAATGTAAAACTTATAAGCAGAGTGTGATATGCGTAATATTTACTAAACGGTGGTGAAATGCGTAATTTGTGATGAATTCAATGTTTTGTATGTAAATCCTCCCTTTTTTTGGTAAATGTCGCTTAAGCCTTTGAATTATCCTAAAAACGAGTATAACATAAAACAAAAGGCAAAGGAATGCCTCAACCATACACAAAAGGAGCCAAAGAAAATACATAATAAGCAACGTCTGCCCCGTCATCCGTTAGGCACAATCAGAGGGTGCGGCGTGCGTAGGGGCGGGCCTTGCTCCTGTTGCCGTTTCGCATCATTTTTTTATAATAGTTTTTACTAGATTTACATTCAAATATAAAATTCAAAAAAATAAATAGAAAGTAAAATAAAATTCATATAAAATCAAAAATATACATATAATAAATTTATGTTTAATTGAACAAACTTCTTTTAATCTCGGTGGAATAATCGATCTATATTTGACTGAACTAACTTCTTCGACGCATATAATAAACTTGTGATGAATTAAATTTATGTTATTTAAGAACTCTGTAATTGTGCTAATGGATTTCATCTTGTTATTAGGACTGAGGACTAGGAACTAATAATGGTACTGATAAATTCCCTTCATTAATTTCATGAAACTTCATGGTTCACAGCAGCTAAGCTGAGAAAGGCCTACATGTTATTCACAGCATTCACATAATTTTTTTAGGGTGTTATAATTGTTTTCTTTAAATATTGTGACTACTAATTTAGATGGTAATAAAATACGTTTTTTAATTAATGAACATTTATTTGGAAGAAAATTCAGAAAAAAAATATGGTTTCTGATAATTTTATTTAAGAATAATGCTATATAGCTCTCAAAATCAGATTTTAAAGATTTTAGAACTGTTGAATATTGATTTTATTCATTAATTAAGGAGATAGTTTATTGTATTATTTTTTAATAGTGAAGATTTTAAATTTTTAGGGGCTAAATTTTAGAGGTTTTACATTATTTTTTTATTTAAATGATTAATTTATATATGAAGTGACGTGGCTCTGCATAACTTCCCAGGAGGGAGGTCATCTATTCCGGTGCTATTCTAGTTCAAGTACGCTTAATTATAAAGCATTTCATTATTAGCCTACTATTTAAGATCACGTATCTACTTATACAATTCAAGATCTCTCTCTTTTTGATGTGGGACTATTCATTTTTATACCCCTCTCACCACTTGTTATTTGGCCTAGGATATTGCCAAAAATCGCATTTTATCTCAGTGATTTTTTTCTCTTGAGATATCACTCGATGATCACTCCCCCGCCCTCTTCGGTCACGGGAGTCACAATCTAACTCTATTGGGCCCCCAGCCCCTTTCTTAGATGAAATTTATCATGTTCCAATGAGAGAACTAACGATGATTCGATGATCGAGTGCTAAATAGTATTATGTAATAATTTAGCATTCAAAACCTATTATTCTTCTACCAACATGCACTTGTGAATCATAAAATATTTTACATTGTTATTTAATATTTCTATTCTTTAGCATCAGTATTGAAATATTTGTTTCTTCTCCATTGTTTTTTATTTCAATTTAGAGCCAGTTACAAAAAATAAATTACAAATTATGTCAATTGAACCATAATGTTATTCTGAGTAGTGATGATCAATTTTATTGGATACATTATTATTTCATAATAATATTACATTTGAAGAAAAAATAAATATTAACTATAATAATAATAAATTGCAGTGTAATGTTATTAGTTTTATGAATATTCGTAATATATTCTATTTGATGTAATAATTATTTGCTGTGATATTTAATAATAATAATAATAATAATATTTTTTGATTGTTATTATTATAATTCTATTAGTTGCTGTTACGTCTTGATCCGCGCTACCTAATCTGGAGTGTAAACGTAGAAGCTTACGTGACAACAGCGTCACAGGCGTTCAACGCCGAAGAGAGGAGGTAGTACACCAAACAGCGCATGCCGAAGAAGCCACGTCGAACTGACTGGATACATGGCGAGAACGGGGAAATCTACCGCCTTAAGAGGTAGGATCCCCCCGCCCTCAGATCGCATCGTCCGTACATTGTACAGCAGAGGCCATAGCACGGCTACCTTGCTGAGCCATCCATACACCGTACAACCAAAGCCATAGCACACCTACGTTACAGGCAGTAATGGTTTGACACGGGAGCTAAAGCTTATACTATTGAAGCGACTCCATAGAATAGACCTAAGTATAAAAACCTCATTGTAACTGAGAAGAGGGTATCTTTTTTTTTGTTTTTCTTTTCAAGTCTCCAACTTCTCAACCACTTTTGTAATCTGATAAACTAGTTTTTAGTGAAAACTTTGGAAGCCTCCTCGAAAGGAGCCATGGTTTTTTCCGCTTAGTCGGTTTTTCACTTAAAAAATCCTCTTATTCTTCTGATTGTTTTTCGTCACAACAGTTGCGACAATTTAAATATTTTACACACTTTATCGAAGAATAAATTAAGATGACATTACAAGTAATTATGTAATAGGAAACCATAAAAAAATTATAAAATAATAATAATATTTTTTATTGTAAAATAATAATAATGTTAATTTCATTATATGGAATGAGAGTTGCTAGACAGTAAGACATTAGTCACTAACATAATATAAACTTATAATTTTTAGGAATAATTACCTACATATCACATCATTTAACTTAATTTATATATTATCTATTCATTTTTAATTAATTATACTATACACACTCAAAATATTATAAAATCTTACATACACATATTGAGTAATTATAATTTTCTAATAATCTAACTATAATTAGGTTATAAAAAATATAAGTTGTTCATCATATTATTTTAAGAATATTTAAATATATTTTAAGTGAAAATACTAAAATCTTAATGTTTAGGTGGTGGCAAGCGAAGATGACATCCGCGACATGAATTGATTTTATGACAAATCAGTGCTTTGGTGTGGCATTGAGGAAGAAAAAAATATGTACCATTACAAGTAAAAATATAATTTTAATGATTTACTAATGAAATATTTTTTTCAAATAGATTTTGACTGAGTTTTAACTCAAGTCATGTGTAAATGTAAGATTTCGTAATATTTTGAGTGTGCATAGCGTAATTAATTAAGAATGGATGAGTAACACATAAATAAAGCTAAATGGTGTGACATATAGGTAATTATCCCTAATTTGTATGGCACGCAATTAAATGCATTATCGTAATTATCATAATTGTTAGCTCTTTTATACCAAAATAAAATTTTATTTTTTTCCCTGCCAAATGACAAGAAACAGTTGCACATGAATTTCTATTCTTCTAAAAATACAAAACATCTCAACTTGTAGAAAAAAACTATATTTAATTAATTACTTAATAAAAGTAGTATTTTTATTAATTAGTAAATTAAAAATACTTAATTTAAAAAACACAAAATATAAGTATATTCCAAAAAAGTATTTAGCCGCTCCATAAATCAAAATCCAAATATCCTGACGCCAAAAAAAAAATTTACTAAAAAGAAATGTGTCTGTTGTCAGCAAGAATATTATCAAATAAAACCTCACAAGCATCTTCCAATAAATGCAAGACCTGAAATTATAACTTTTATGAGTTAATAGTGTAAGAAAAATAAATCTAGGATCTTCATCGAAAATAAAAAATGCGTCACAAAATCGACAAGAATATTTGTTTTCACCGTAAAGATCTCGGTTCTCCTTATAACAGTAATTTTAATAAGTAAAATAATAATAATAAAATGTAAGGAGAGAAGGGGAGACCAAACTTCTTTAAAATAGAACCCTAATGAATTTCTTTGATTATGGATTACATTCGAGTTAAATTTATTATACTGATTGCTAACCCACATCAATAAACTATGTAAAGTACACCATGTCTACAAAATATGGATCGAATTTTGCATAGATTCGCAGATTTGGGTCATATTTAGATATCTTTATTAGTAATTATGGGACAAATCACTAATATTATGATACTTATTATAAATCTGATCTTCTTGATAGATATTTTTTTTGTAATGAATGGTATTACTACTATTCCATATCATAATTAACAGCATTGTTTTCATCAAATGCCTTATAGAAATTATTTAGGATAGAATTCATGAATTATTTTTAAATGCCAATTAACCAATTTTTTTTGTACGAATTTAATCAAGTTAGCTTAGATATATTCACGTTCTTTCCTAGTCATTTCAAAATGAAGTAATCCAATAGCCTTAATCGTATAATTTTTAGTATTTTATAATATATAAGTATCCTATATAAATATCAGTGGGGAAGGAGCCTGCCTGAGAACCAACCTCAGGTAGTTAGCTTGCCATCAGCCGCATCTAGACTAATTACAGGTCTTGATTAATGTGTATCCCACATTAATTTTTACTCAAAAATAAATAAAATGCTACTAATGTAGAAAATTAATTTTTTAATCCTAAACAAATTGTGCTTATAATTTTCTCAAGTTTTCAATTTGCTTGCTAGTTTTCAACTAATCTCATTAAAATTTACTAGGATTAGAAAGTTTTAAGAGAGAATAAAGAAATAAAGTATTTGGTTAAATTGAACGTAGGAAGCAACAATACAAATCTTCTTGTAAGCATCTATGGGAAGAACCTTCTAGCGTCTCATCTCTCACGAGAACTAATTAAGTCATCTGAAAATATGCTCAGAGTTATCTTAACTCTCATTTGTAATATTATTTAAAAATAGGATTTATGATGCAGCACAAAATAAATCATAAATTTAACTCGATTTTTGTTTAACATAGATATAGCAATGGGTCTTCAGAAATACAAATTGTTTATTTTCTTATAAAGAAATAAAATTACTTTAATTGTAAAAATTGTAAAGTTATTTTAAATAAATACTTAATTATTTAGTAACAACTAATGGTCTTAGATTTTAAAATAAATAGCTAAAAAAAAAATAATAAATCAAAGCAATACCTTCGAATAGCTAGTTCAGTCTTTATTTGACTTTAAAGGATCATTGCACCCCATTATCTCAATATTTTTTAAAAAATTAATAAAAATCTAAAATTATTTTTTTTAATTTATTTTTTTATTTTGAAAATTTAAAACTATAAAATATAAATATTAATATTTTAAAAAACTAAAAAAGTTAATATTTGGGAAAAATTTTATAATATAGTGGTAAAAAACTTAAAAATTATATTTTAAAATTAAATAATAATACTTTTATAACTTTGGAAAGATTTAAATTAGGGTTTTTAAAAAATTGTGATGATCTTGCAATATCTTTAGCGACATGCAATTTAACTTAAAGAGTTTGTTTATTTGTAAAATTTAATTTAATAATATTAAAATTAAATTTAAATAGAGATATTATTTTATTGAAAATTGTGAATAATATGAAATAAAGTTAGTTATTATTTTAGAATATATAATATAAATTTAATTACTATGTTAGAATATACGAGAGATGTGATATAAATTAGTTTTTATTTTAATAATATATATAAAATATATAATAAAATTAATTTTTAACATTAAATTTTATGTATAATGTAAATTTAAAATTAAATCAGATCAAGCTTTAGCCAAAATGGTTAAAAACCCCCTAACCTAACGAAATAATGATATATAGATTCCTCCGTCCTCACGATACATTTCGCGCTGCAAAACCTACCTGCCCCGCTCCGCTTCGTCGTCAGGAAGGAGGAGGAGGAGAAGAAGAAGAAGAAGAAGAGCAGAACTTGCGAAGATGACTGCTTACCTCTCAAAGTACCATGGTATATCGGCAGATTTCTTACTTTTCAAAGTGTATTATCGGTGATTTTTTTGTATGATGTGAGTGTTCTGTTGTTGTACTGATCTCGTATATCTGAAAATGTCCATCGCTTTTGTTTTTGATCGCCTGTTAGTATTTTTTTGAAGTTTTTCAAAGAGGATAAGCCTGGATCTTTGCTTGTGAATCGATCAATTTTGGAATTAGGTCTGGTCTTTTCGATCAGATCGTATTAGTGGGGAGCTGAGATACATGTTTACGTTCTGTTGCTTGTTGTTGATATGTGATCCATTCAGTTGGATTCCTGGACCTCGATCTTCTAGATCCATGTCCTTTGGGGTTTCAGGCAGCATAGAATCTATCTCGGAAAGAATGTACATGCGATTTCGTAAATATTCTTTTTGTCTTTCGTTACTCGTTTTTTCCGATGCTCTTCGATTGCGACTGTTGATATCATTTTTTCCTTCGGAAAGTCTTGTTAACATGCTGCAACTTGGATAGTTTTTGTTTGAAATTGACTTGGCTTGGCGACCATGATGTGATGGACATCTTGGTTGGCTTCATCTTGAATTCAAAAATTTGAGTACTTAGTCCAGTTTGTTCAAATTGTTTTAAAAGTTCATTTTTTTGAATGAAATTTCGAGAGGGCTCTTAGTTATCATTTGTGCTTACGTATAGCTTAATCTCTCTGATCCAAACTCCATATGCAGACTCTATACTGAATGTTATGTCTCTGTTTATATTAGTACAAATTCATGTGCATGCGTTTGTGTCTATATTTGTATGCAAATACGGACATAAATACGTTCATTCAGCAAATTGTTTGTTGAAAATTTACTGAATCTGTTATGTTTCCTGCAAACTGACATCATGTCAAAAGCTGATTTTGATTCGACTAAAATTTCAGCAATCATCCATTTTGTTTGTTTTTTCTGTTAGAATTGCTAGCGCTAGCATAATATCCCTAGCATTTTATTGTTGAAAACAAACTGATCAATATTGCTGGCCTGTTGATAGATATTAACTGGATATAGGTATATTACTAGCTTATCCATCTGTTAATTTCCATCCTAAAAAATACTAGAGAGTTTGTGCCATTCTATTTGGCTCTCCCAGTTGAAGATTGAAACTTCATTATGAATTGATTTTGTTTATTTTGACATCCAAAATGACATATACAAGCCATAATGTCATTTTGTTTTCATGTAGCTCTTCTTGGAGATATTTACTAATGCCAATTAAGAAACCTTGAAACTTTAACTTGATGTCATGAGCTAGCTTTGTAGCTAGAACTGAAGTCTTTTATGATAATTTAAGTGGCTTACTCTATGTTAAGTTAATGTTTGCTTGCTAAGCGATGCTTCAATCTCGGCTATCCATATGTATTCTTCTCAACATTGTTTTATTTTGGACCCAAGGATTTTATCAAGCTGAACGCCAAGTCGACCTGCAACTTTGGTCCATACTAGACTGACCTCATTTACTGTGGGTAGGCACCATGTCCATCTCATTACCCATGAAGGCTAGCTTATGCTATCCTTTCATGGGGCACTGAGCCATGTTCAAGATTACCACCTTTGTTTAACAAAAGGACAGCTCCAGTGTCCCTCGCTTCCTTCCTTTGGCTTTTGAATCGTCATTCTTGGGCACTCCAAGCTGTTCCGGGAGCTGCCCTTGCTTTCGAAGAATATTCAGTCATTACCAAGCTTTATCGTGATACTGATTAAGTATAATTTCTATTTGTATTTTCCAAGGGAAGAAAATATTTAAATTCGAATGCAAACATTATATGGTGTATAATCTAATATAATATAATAAAAAATATATGTAACATTTTTGTCAAAAAATATAACAAAGAAAAGTGATTAAGGGATTTTTTATTTTTAGCTCTGCATAGCCATTTTTCTGCCACAATGAGTGTGACAGAAAATCATTTTCATAGTTTTAAATATTTTTGATAATTTCACTCTTTTCTTCAAATGTACTTATATAACTTTGTTTGATTATTTTGAGTAACTTTGACTTTTGTGCAAAAAATTTGGAAATCACATTAATATCATTAAATGTATTTCCATTTAGAATATCAAATAGTACTCCAAGTTCTCTTTAGATATTTAGCGCTTCTAAGTTTGATAATATATATAGCTCATAAAATCAATGTATTATCTTAAAAATATTGTGGTTTCTAAATAAAGATATTCAATACTAAAAAGCGGATTCATCTATTATAAAAAATATTTTAAGTTTCTAATTTATGTGATTTGATGTCGTCATGGGATTTTATTAACCTTTTTGGTGTCTGAAATGCACTCTATTTGTTTTATTGATTTTTTAGATTTATAATTAGTTTGAGAATGCTAAGCTTTATTTAGATATAACGAGTGTCTCAATGTTGACATCTGCCACTGTAGCTATTCAGGATAGTTTTTAAATTTGGAATATTGCTCGTTGGGATGTTGCTTACAAGGTCGATAAATACTTAGCTGCTTATCGAGCTCATGGATTAACTTCCAATTATTTGTTTTTGATACTTTTAATTATTTAGCTCATGTTATTGCTTACTTTTAAAATATGTGCAATACTTTTGAAATGAACATTAGCTAGTGGGAACTCTAGTGATATGGTGATGCATTTTAAATTTTCTAAAAGTTGATGCTTTTTAAATTTTCTTCCAGTAGCTTCTTGATAGTATTTTTTTACCAGTGATAATATTAAAATTTTTAATGTGTTTTAAATTAACAAATTTACTGTAAATAATAAAAAATTTGTCGCAATTAACCATTGCCAAATCGATGCAATTTTCCTTGTCTGCTTCTGTAGGGTTCTCATAATTACCGCCTTGCACCCGTTTCTACTGCCTTTCTAGTCTTTTCTAATTCCTTTCCATAGAAATACTCAGCTCTCAGTACCCTCATCCTGCAAGTTCGACCTGCCCCTTCTTTCTCTATCGACAGGAAGAAGAAGTGGCTCAGATCCTGCGAAGATGACTGCTTATCGCAGAAAGTACCATGGCATATCGACAGATCTCTTGATTTTTTCAATGTTTCATTGGTTTTTTTGTATGATTGAGTTGGTCTGTTATAGCAGATCTTGTTTGTCAGAAAACAGGTATCACTTTTGTTTTTCGTCGCCTAATTCTCTTCCCTGTAGTTTGTCATAGAGAAGAAGTATAGGTCTTTACTTGTCACCTTCATGGCCGTTCTTTTGTTTGTGAATCGGTTCTTTTTTTTTACCTAGGTTTTCGATCAGACGTTTTTGATGGAGGAATTGAGAAACATGTTTTTTTCTATTGTTTTGGTGAATTCCTAGGGACCCCGACCTCGTAGGTCGGTGTCTGTTGATGCTTCATGAATGATGCACTATAGAATTTGTTTGGCGCTCTCGATCTATCTCCAATGATTTGAAATATTATTTTAAAGTTTTTTATGTGAGATCACGGGAGTTTGCGAGATCAAAACATGCTAGACAAATCGTGTAATCAAGTTATGGAGGAGTTATAGCAAGACAAATTTAGTATGTATGTTAAACATTGGGTCTAAATCTGAATTTAGGACAAATTATATTATTGATAAAGCTATCATTCTATATCGTCATTATGCCTTATCAGCCTATTTAAATCTTGAATTGGTTATGTTAGTCATTTCTATAATGAACTATTACATCTTGTGTTGTCAAATGGCACCCCTTCCTACTTAGCTCTTCGAAACTTTGGGGACAATTAGGATTATTGATTTAGCCATAAGGCTATAGAATTTTGCCATTGTTTGTAATTGAAATTTCCATTATTGCATCTAAAAGTATATGCTTATGCATCCCAAAGACCACATGATTATCTTGTGAATGCTCTCCTGTGTAAAATATTTAGTTAAAAATTTGTATTTTCCTAATGATGAATGATAGAGGTTAAATATTTCATTGTTGAGGTGTTTTTGATCCTTTAAGTCAGCAACATTTTCATCAAATTTTTTTTAACTTGCTTATTTCAACTTTAGTTGGAGTGTTGATCTTTATTGCTAGTTGTCATTATTGGCAATATTGTCCATTTACTCTTGTAACTGCTATTCTACCAGAATGAAATAAAAAAAAAGGAAAAAACTGTTATTCTACCATATGTCTTATGGCTGGCGAGTTATTTTTATGAATATGAACACTCAATGTTTTTAATCTTTCTTTTATCGCAAGTTATAACAATACTCTTTTTAACATCGTCTTATTGTCTGCCACTGCAGATGAGCTAATTGCCAATGCTGCCTACATCGGCACTCCCGGAAAGGGCATCCTTGCAGCAGATGAATCCACCGGAACGATAGGCAAGCGCTTGTCTAGCATCAACGTTGAGAATGTTGAAGAGAACCGCCGTGCCCTTCGTGAGCTTCTCTTCTGCACTCCTGGAGCTCTTCAATACATCAGCGGTGTTATCCTCTTTGAGGAGACCCTCTATCAGAAAACCGCTGACGGCAAGCCTTTTGTTGATGTCCTCAAGGAAGGTGGCGTCCTTCCGGGTATCAAAGTGGACAAGGGCACCGTCGAGCTGGCTGGCACCAATGGAGAAACTACGACCCAAGGTCATGATGACCTCGGCAAGCGCTGTGCAAAGTACTACGAAGCTGGAGCACGCTTTGCCAAGTGGCGAGCTGTGCTCAAGATTAGTCCCACCGAGCCTTCGCCGCTGGCCATCAATGAAAATGCTAATGGACTTGCTCGATATGCCATTATCTGCCAGGAGAATGGTTTGGTGCCCATCGTTGAGCCGGAGATCCTCGTCGATGGCCCCCATGACATTGAGAAATGTGCTGAAGTGACAGAACGTGTTCTTGCTGCTTGCTACAAAGCTCTCAATGATCATCATGTCCTTCTGGAAGGAAGCTTACTGAAGCCAAATATGGTGACTCCAGGTAGGGTTTATTTGCTCTGTTAACCAATTCATACTAGGAAAGCTGAAACTCAGGCGTTTTATAATGATAGGTGAAACTGATCTGATATTTAGATTTATGAAATACACAGTAAACTATACGTTATAAACTGAAAATTCTTTTTGGTTGATCAAAATTTTAGTTTTAGTTGATAATCCATACCTATGATAATGTACTTTTGTATATGAAGTTTCATTTAATAACAACTTCTGAAGTCTCGGATTGAAGGAACTCGTATAAGTCTTAATAAAACAGCATCGTGAGTGTTATAGCACATACATATAGGTAGTATAAATTAACGAGGGGGACTTTTTATCACTCGTGACTCCAGGTTCAGAGTCTGCTAAAGTGGCGCCTGAGGTAATTGCCGAATATACGGTTCGATCACTCCAGAGGACTGTTCCGCCAGCAGTGCCAGCAGTCGTGTTTCTCTCCGGAGGCCAGAGCGAGGAGGAGGCGACTCTGAATCTGAACGCGATGAACAAAGTCAAGGGGAAGAAACCGTGGGCGCTGTCTTTCTCCTTCGGCCGAGCCCTGCAGCAGAGCACGCTGAAGGCGTGGGCTGGGAAGGAGGAGAATGTGGGGAAGGCGAGGGCTGCATTTCTTTCGAGGTGCAAAGCGAATTCAGAGGCGACACTGGGGACATACAAGGGAGATGCTGCTCTGGGAGAAGGAGCTTCTGAGAGCCTTCATGTGAAGGATTACAAGTACTGATTTTGCTGCTTGCTGGATAGTCTGTCTCCTTCTAGGTGAGTAAAGCTTGGCTTTCTGTGAGGATTTAGCGAGTCTTTGATGTTTTAAGGCTACTTTGCTGTGTTGTTTTTATTTATGTTTCTATCTTTGATGATGGGAATTGATGCTTTCTCTGTAAAAGTGTGGACCTTTCTGGAATAATTCCCCATTTTATATTGGATTATATTTTTATTTAAGGGGCATTTAGTTTAATGTTATTTTAGTATTATGTTATGTAATTTAGATGTCATCTTTTGACTAATAATTTTATAATTTAATAAAAAAAAAATTTGTATATATTATTAAATCAAATAATTATTTTTTGTAGATAATATAATATAACATCAAGAAAACATTGAACCAAACGTCCTCTTAAGCAAATTTTGACGGAATAATCAATCTATGAATGAACCAACTATTTTTACACATATAATAAACTTGTGATGAATGGAATTTATGTTATTTTAGAACTCTATAATTGTGCAATGGATTTCTAATAGAACTGATAAATTCCCTTCCTTAATTTCATGAAACCTCGTGGTTCACAGTAGCTAAGCTGAAAATGGCCTGCATGTTATTCCTCCGTAGATAAGGGTTAACTGTAGCAAAAGATTTCATTTATAACGTAAAAGATCTAATCTCAAGGATCCGCTTCAGGATGTTTTCTTTTTAAATAGTTTTTCTAGGGTGTTATAATTGTTTTCTTTAAATATTATGACTACTAATTTAGATAGTAATAAAATACTTTTTTTAATTAATGAACATTTATTTTGAAGAAAATTTAGGAAAAAAAAAAACCTTCTAAAATGTACTGATAATTTATTTAAGAATAATGCTATATAGTTCTTAAAATTAATCCTCAAATATTCTAAAACTTTTGAATAGTGATTTTATCTAATAATTAAGTGTATAATATATTATATAATTTATTAATAGTGAAGTTTTGAGGCTAATTTTGAGATTTTTTACATTATTATTTTTTTAAATGATCAATTTAGATATGAAGTGACGCAGCCTGATTCCAAATTTCCATTGGCCCCCCAGACCCCCTCTTTAGATGAAATTTATCAGGTTCCAACAAGAGAACTATTCGATGAATTGCTTGTATTGCATATGCAACCTTTCCAGTGATTGACTTCTAAATAGTACTATGGGTAATGATTTAAGTGTTCAAACTCGGAACCTATAATTCTTCTGCCAACAAGCACTTGTAAATCATAAAATATTATATATAGTTATTTAATATTTCTATTATATATTTTCGTAATCATCGTAATTATTAGCTTTTTTATACAACAACAACAACCAAGATTTAATCCCACTAGGTAGGATCGACTACATGAATTCTTTATTTCCATTGCGCCCTATCACTTACCAAATTCTTATCTAAGTCTAAATAATTAAAATCACTCCTTATAATTTCTTGTCATGTCTTCTTTGGTCTCCCTCTTTCTCCTTGTACATGAACAAAATGCAATAACTCAATTTTTCTAACTGGAGCTTCAATCGGCCTACGATTTAGATGTACAAACAATTATTAGCTTTTTTATACTCAAATAAAATTTTATTTTATTCTCTTCCCATTGGTAGAGTGTCTATTCCATATACAGTTGTACATGAATTTCTGATCAGATTCATCCCTTCTTCTAAAAATAGGAATACATCCCAACTGGTAGAAAAAAAAAAACTATATTTAATTTAATAAAAGTAGCACATTTATTAATTAGTAAATTAAAAATACTTAATTGACAAAAGGCACAAAATAGGAGTATATGCTAAAAAGGTATTTAGCCACTCCATAAATCAAAATCCAAAGATCTTATTCCCAAGAGAAAATCTATGAAAGAGAAATGTGTATGTTCTCAGCAAGAATGTTGTCCAATAAAACCTCACAAGCATCTTCCAATAGATCCAAAACCTGAAATTGTAACTCTTGTGAATTAATAATATAAGAAAAATAAATCTAGGATCTTCATCGAAAATAAAAATAATGTCACAAAAAAAAAAAATTTATTATCACCGTAAGGATCTCAAATCTCCTTATAGTAGTATTATTAATAAGTAAAAAACAATAAAATGTAAGGAGAGAAGGGAGGACCAAACTTATTTAAAATATAACTCTAATGAATCTTTCTAACTATAGGTTGCATTTGAGTTAAATTTATTACAATGATTGCTAACCCAAATCAATAAACCATGTAAAGTACACCCATGCCTGCAAAAAATAGATCGGATCTTGCATAGGTTCGTAGGTTTGGATCACAATTAGACATCCTTATTGGTAATCATGGGACAAATCACTAACATTATAATGCTTATTATGAATCTGATTTTTTTGATAGATATTTCTTTGTTCTACTTATGGTTTTAATATTATACAAGTTAAAATTTTAACTGTGTACCTTTGCAAACCCTTGTGGGCCTCCATAATAGGGATCTGGGACTTCAATTTCAGAATGCTTTCTACAATAAGAGCACATGAGTTTAACCTGTGAAAAAAATGATTAAACACCTGCTTAGTGAATAGTATTTCCACTTTTCCAGATCATAATCAACATCATCATCATTTTCATCAATAGCATTATAGAAATTATTTAGGATAGACTTCATGAATCATTTTTAAATACCAATTAACCAATTCTTTTTATACAAATTTAACCAAGTTAGTTTAAGTATATTTACGTTTTTTCTTAGTCATTTCAAAATGAAGGAATCCAGTTGCCTTAATCATAGAATTTTTAATGTTCCATAATACATGAGTATCCTATATTAATCCTAGTGGGGAAAGAACTTGCCTGGAAACCAAAGGGTCTCAGGTAATTAGCTCGCTATCAGTTGCATCTAGACCAAGTGCAGGTCTAGATTAATGTGTACTCCACATTAATCCTTACTCAAGAAAAAATAAAATCCTAGTAATGTAGAAAATTAATTTTTTAATCCTGAACAAATTGTGCTCATAATTTTCTCAAGCTTTCAATCTGCTTGTTAGTTTTCAACTAATCTCATCAGAATTTACCAGGATTAGAAAGTTTAAAGGGAGAATAAACAAGTAAAACAACTGAACATAGGAAGCAATACTACAGCATTATTATATTCATTTTCCAAGAGATAAAATGTTTCTACTAACCTTCTTGTAGGCATCTTCAGGAAGAACCTCCTTGTGCCTCCATCTCTCAAGAGAACTCATTAAGTCATCTGAAAATATGCTCAGAGTTATCCTAACTCCCATTTGTAATATCATTCAAGAAGAAGATTTATGTTGCAGCACAAAACGAATCATAGATTTGACTCGGCTTTTATTTAACATAGATTTAACTCTCTTTTGTGTAATGGATAGTTCAGTATTTATTACTGTCTTGAAGTTATTGACTGGATTAGTGGTTGCTATTTTGACTTGTTGAGTGGATAGTTGGCACTTTGACTAACAGGTAAGCCACATAATTATCCCTTAATTATGTGTAACTGGAATGAAGAAAGCGGCCATAGATTGCATCATTTGAAATCATGAAAAGCTAGGCAGCTTGCAATATTTGTCTAGGCTTAAGCATGGTGGCCTACCTTGTGTCCTCTTTCCTTCTTCCTTAATAATTTCCATTTCCTCTCACAACATGTACATTTTTCCTCACAAAATTAATCTCCCCCATTCCAATTTCTCAGAGCCATACCCCATTATACTGATTTCAGGCCACTGCCGGTTGCTCACGTCGTTGAAATTGCCCCCATTATCAGCTGCCATTATCAAGCCTCCATTACTAACCTTTATTTGCCATTATCATCGGCTCTTACCACCTTCCACCATTGCCATTAATTCACATATATGCACAACCAATCTATTAACAATAGACATCCAATAAGCTTGCTACAATAGCACATAAAATCGAGTAAATAATACATCTCAAAAACTATAAATAATCACATGATTGACAGAACAACACACAACTAACACTGGTTGTGATGCAGGGCAAATGATTTTAAATATATGCATGGAGATTGGCAAGTTTAATTAATAAATTAATTTCAACTATGCAAAATGTTTTTAAAATATAATTTTATGACAACTAAAAAAGCAATCAAACCCACAAAATTAATCATTTAGATTTTAAGTTAAAATGAATCAAAAGTAATTGAAAAACTACTAACTCAAAATTAGGGCAAATTTCAATTTTGAATATATTAGAATCATAATGTTACGCAACATCAATTACTTACACTCAATAACGAAGGTAACACAGTAAAGCAATTTCGAATCAGAGTCCACACGAACAGCAATTTCCAAGGGAACGAATAACTAAAAATTAATTGGTTCAAGAGAAGATACTTGAGCTGGAAGAAACACATGCCCCACACTTGCAAAAATGATGGTTGGGAGAAACGTTTAGTTGCAGTGCTACAATTAGGGTTGCATTTTGATGACGAGGTGTAGTGGCTGAACCGATGCGAGTATGCCGACGATGAAGATGCATAATAGAACAATGGGCGAAATGTTGTGAGAAAGGAGGAATTGAATCAAATCAAAGAGAACTTAAAAGGGGAAGAGTTTAGGGATTTTTACATTCCCTATCCAGCATATAGATTCGTTTTAGAATCAAATACACGCAAGGAAAGAGGCACAAATATTATTCAATTCAGCATTAAGAAAATATGATAACAAAGAGGCATTTATATAAATCTCTATAAAAACTGACTCAATAAAAAATTATACCTTGCCATAATTTCCTCACATAAATGAGGAAACACTAAACACCATGCATAATATGATTGACATAATAAAATCATCTCAAAATGAAATATTCCAACAATGAAATCAAAAAAATAACGGAGGATATTTAATGATCCAAATTTGCAGTCTATCCATACTATCAAATTAATCTCAACAAAGATCTTTCCAAATTTGTACTGGCCATTGGTTGATTGGGATCAAAGCAGTGAAATCACATCTCAGCCATTGATGATAAACTCTTGATGCATAGGCATTTTAGTCATAGACAGATGTTTCGACACAATCTTCACCTTCGCATAAAGATCATACTTTATTTATTTGAGTCATTTATTGTACTAAACATTATGTTATTTGGGTTATTTGACTTATTTGTCAATAAGAATTCCCACTTTGCGTCATGTCTTAAGTTCAATTTGAATCGAATTGGACTCAAAATAAATAATATGAGACTCATTTGTATAATTGCCGCAAATGAGAGGACCAAACTATAATTGATCCATTATATAAAACTAAAACCAGCCCTAATTTCATGCTCATCACCAAACGTCCTCTATTATTGCTAAGCCACTGAAGCCATGATGTCGATCTTGCGCATGCCTCCACCTTTCATGAAGCTCATCAACATCGACCTCCCCGCGTTGGATGCCACAAGCTCCACATTAGCCCATGTCATCCCACATCGTTGCCTATCTTGCACGCAAAGCTCCATTCACCCTAGCTCTTCTCTTCCTCCTCTATAAAGCTCAGGTATGGCTAGGGGTAAAGGTGGCCTAGAGTTGATTGCTAAGTTCTTACAAAGTGTATGGTGAAAAGAGAGGGTTTTCCTTCTGTGTTTGAATGTGACATAGATAGCATTGATTAGGCCTTGATTCCGTTCAGATGGCGCTAGATTCAACTTGTTTATATTTGAGAGTGATGGCAAGAGCTGTGGGCTGCTATTCAGGAGATTTGAGATTCATTTAGCTTAGAGGTCCCATGACGTTGAGTCTCATTTGGTCTTCGTTGATGAGTCTACTTTGCCGTCTCTTAGTGGTTTAGGACATCATAGTATTTTGTTGCTCTGTTATTGGTTCAGATTTCAACATTGGTTCTGAATGCTACCCATATTTGTTGAAATCATTACTGTTTCCTGCATAACAAGCTGGTTGAAATCCAAAATAAAACTTGTTTTCCCTGGGGTTCTTGCTCCTTTTCTAAGCTTAAAGTTCTGTAGCTGATTAGAGTCATTATCCATTCCCCGTTTTCATCATACTGTTGAATCTGGAATTAAGTTCATAGTTAGTAATTTAATTCCTATACACAGAATTGTAGATTGATGAATACTTGTTTCTAAGGATGATTTAATGTCTTCAATTTCCCAAGGTTTAAATCAATTTCAAGATTGAAAATAGCCACCATTTTTAAGTACATCAAGTTTATTATGCGAAGGAGACTAACTTCATTAGAATTTAATCAGGTCTTTGTCAAATTGCCTAAGTTTGTATTTATTTGGAACATATTAAATCTCCTAAAAATTTTCCATGAAAATCTATGTCATCTTGCGAGCTAGTATAATTAAGATAACTGAAGCTTGATCCTCTCCTAATTACATGCTGCATCAACATGTAATCAAAGCTGATCGTGTTAGAACAAATAAATCACTTTGCTTTCCGCCAAACATCAACTCTGCCTTGAACAAATTGATAGTCCATAGTCTCAGCGTCCCCACCAAGTTGAGTTACTATTTCTCATGGTTACACATGTTCAATCCTAGCCATTGCTTAAGAAGATGCAATTTTCATAGTTGAATAGCCCTCAAATTCTGTGTAAATCGATCATGAAACTTCTCAATGACCTAATATTCAATCTTGAAGGAGAAATTAAATTTAGGAGTTGTTGATAGTAGAATTGATGTCCTCATCCTAACCATCTATGTGGCAAAGACAAGTAGCAATTCAGTTATTAAAAAAGTATTGTTACTCTTTTTTGCTTTAAAAATTTTTCATGGTTAACCAAATATAAAATGTATATATATTTGTTTGTAATATTGATTTAAACTAATGTAACAATGCTTTAAGTTGGATACCAAATTATGATGTCAAAAATAATTTTATTCAAAGAAATAAATAATGCTAAATATTTATCATGTATTCATTTTATTTTTGATATTTTCTTTTTCCATATACATATTTATGCTTAAATTTAATTAATCATAATATGATAAGTAATGAATTAATTAATATTTTCATCATTATAAATAGAAATATAACAACAAACCAAGCCTTTATCTCACTATATGGGGTCGGCTAAATGAATTCTTTATTTTCATTGCACTCTATTAAATAACAAATCTTCATTTAGCTCGAGGTATGTAAGATTCTTTCTTATAATTTCTTGTCATATCTTTTTTAAATTTTTTTTCTTTTTACATGGGCAAGATCCAATAATCAATTTTTCTTACTGAAGCTTCTATCGGCCTATGACTTATGCGTCCAAATAATTTAAGTCAACTCTTTCTAAGCTTATCTTCAATTGAGACCACTACAACCTTCTCACAAATATACTCATTTCTCATTTTGTTTTTTCACATATAATCGCCTGTCTACTTTAGTATCCTTATTTCTATAAAACTTATTTTATTTGTGTATTTTTTCTTTGTAAGCCAGCATTCAGCACTATATAACATCGTCAACCTTACAATTATTTTATAAAATTTACCTTTAAGTCTGAGTGAAATTTTTCTTTCACATAATATGCCAGATGCGTTCCTCTGTTTTATTTATCCTACTTGGATCCTACTAATAATATTATTATAAATAGAAATACAAAGTTAACAAAATAAATGAAAAGTAAAGTTTTGGGTTGACTCAAAATCCAATCCAAAAACCTAATTAGTCATGCATCGATCTCAACCCAATTCGATTTTTCATCTGACCCAAATGACAATCAGGCTGGATTTGGGTCGAGGCCAAGGGGGCAAACCAATCTGAACTTGACCCCCCATTGATAGGCCTAAAGCTAAGGAGCTCCTAAATGAAATAAATAGAGAGGTGGGTTCTAGATCTATAAATTCCCCTCACCATCTTTACTCTCTATTTTGCCTTCTGTAAATGGCTTAGTG
Source organism: Apostasia ramifera (assembly GCA_019297695.1). NCBI lineage: Eukaryota > Viridiplantae > Streptophyta > Magnoliopsida > Asparagales > Orchidaceae > Apostasia > Apostasia ramifera. The sequence goes on along the minus strand of JAEMOT010003822.1, from coordinate 68,896 downwards.
GTGCAACATCACCTCAATAGCTTAGCTAACAAATGGCAGTCACATGGCAAACAAGTGACAACCACCCACCTCTTAGTCTACAAAAGCCCAGATGATGTCCAGATCAACAGAGGCCTACTCTCATTCTCACAAAATGAAGGAGACTCTCTTTTACTCTCCTTCTCCTCCCTTTTCCTCTCACTCCTCTCAAGATGGGGAGTTCTACAATAGAGCTACATTATATTGACAAGCCACCTCGTTGGCAGTGATCCTACACCTCAGCATTCTAATGACCTCGCAATACTTTGAGAGACCTAAGGAAGTAACTACAACCAACAAGTTCATTCTTTCTTGGTCGAAATGCTAACCATGACATTCATGCCAAGTTATTCTTTAGCATAAGATGCAAAAGTTTGCTTGCTGGCCTTCCCTATACCTCGTTGAGCTCCTATCGTCAATGAGAACTAAAATCATTCCAACAATATTTAAAGGTCTCATGTTTTTTATTTCTACATTAGCATGGAAATATACACGCAAATTCACATACAACCTTCTACATAGGCAAAACCAAGGCCTTCAATCACTGCAGAAGGCTTTACCCATGCATGTAAGACCTTTATGAAAGATTTTCAGCGTTGTTCAAGATCCCTTCGATGTTGGGGTGTGGAAGCAACTCCACACCTTGATTTTCTCTCTCTTCGCCATCAGTAGGTCGAAGTACAAAACCAAGGTCACCATCTATTGCTGGAGGCTTTGCCCATGCATGCCAGGCGTTTTCCAAGCCATCATTGTCATCAGAACAACACCACCAATCCCTATGTGTAATATTTCTCTACTTAATTGATCTTCACATCGCTCTCATTAATCTCCCATCAGCAAGTTAAATACCTCCAAAAGGGCTTTGCGAAGCTTCTCCAAAGCCTCTCTAGTCATTCTAACAATGACCCAATGAGTTCTGGCTAGCTCTGGAGAAATCTCCTCTGCCTGGTTCCATTTTTGCCTCATGTGCATGGAGAAAAAAAAATGATGAAAAATAGCAATTTTGGGCCCATTTTTAAATTATTGTTCATACAAGTTCTTTTTTTCTCTATTTATTTCCGATTAATGTGCATTTTCTCATGTGATTCCCTTGGAAGAACCCTTGTTTTATGGTGAAATAGTTATTTTGCTTGTCCCATCTTGTAGATGTAGGGAACCTCACTGAAACCACGTAAATCTAAGTGTACTTGGGACATTTTCTCTAGCTTCTTTATTTCTTTATGATTTGGACATTTGCATGATAATTGCCACAAAAAGTCATACAAATTTTGCCCTAAACAAGAGTTCAACCTTCCATTAGACATGAAGCATAGAGGAACTTTCGGATTTAGAGCTCAAGAGTTAGAACTTCCATCAGAGCATATAGTCATCTACGAACCCATCAGATTTCAATTGTAGAAGGATCTAAATTTAAAGCTCAGGTCTGCAGGACATAAGTGTTCCAGACTGTGGGTTATAACAACTCGGAGTCATCATAAAGAGAGCTTTGTGAGCTTCTAAAGTGTTTGGCTAGCCTAATTTAGGTTGCTAATATGTACAATCCACTTTAATGTGGCATCATTCCATATTTCTTTCCCTTTTTGCCAGGCAAAATAAGAATTTCGTCAGCATAGCCTAGTATCAGGATGTTATAGTAGACAATCTTTAAAATCAGTACAATGGAAGAATTATACTGCTACACTACCTTTATTCTGCAAGTCCATGGCAAGAATGAGATCAAAATCCCTGAAATCCGAAGGCCGTACCGGCCTGGAGATGGAAGTAACCTCAATCCCCCGACTCTTCGCCGCCGCCCTCATACGGGGGTCCGCCGGATCACCCTATAGCAAATCACAAATGGTGAACTAATAAAAACTAAAACTGGATCAAGATTAGGAAGAGAAAAAGAGCTTAAAAACCTCGTGGTAGCCGATAGTGCCGGCGGAGTCGATCTTGAACGAAGAGTCCAATCCCCTTTTACGGACGACGTCCCTGAACACTGCCTCCGCCGCGGGGCTCCGGCAGATGTTTCCTGGAACAAAACTAACAAAGAGATCAAAGCACGCATGGAATCCTTGAGAAGCAGGGATTCAAGATACTACCAAGGCATACGAACAGCACGGAGAAGGGCTTCGAAGCCTGAGCAGATCTGGCGGAATCCGCCATGGGCGACGAAGACGATGCCGCCACGATGAAATAGGAGGAGGGTCGAACAGTGCGGAGAAGGCGGATCGGAAGAAGGCGAGAGGTCAGATAGACAGGCTTCGATCGGAGAGGAAGAGCACAAGAATGATCAGATGGTGAAGGTGGGTGGCAAAATCGTAAATTTGTGCCGAGGACGCTTTCCATTCTTCCAGTTTAATGGGCGTTGATTCAAAATTATGTAATATTATTTATATATCATAATATTTACATGTTATTTTTTAAAAAATTATATATATTATTAAATTAAATAATTATTTTTTAATATAATATAATATAATATTAAGAAAAAATTGAACTAAATATTTCTTTAAGTGTAATTTTATATAAACCTATAAAAATAAAAATATATTATTTCTGTTCTCTCGACTAAATGAAAATACACCATCTTAATATAATATGACTCTCCCCTATTTTTTATATTTTATTAAAATTAGTACTACGATTTAGATTAATTTTAGCCTTTTATTTTACCCTAAAAATTTTTAATAATTATGTGTGGTTGTGGTATTTTGATATTGCCATTTAAATATTTTTATTTTTTATTTATCTCTTAGCTTTCCTAATTTTACCTTTTAAATATTTTCTCTTTCACTTCTCTTAGTTTTCTCAATTTTACCATACTTTTAATTTATTTTAAATTCATTTTTATATTTTATACAGTTTGCACAAGCATCCTAAACAACTATTGCTTATTAATATTCTAAAAAATAAATTAATTTGTATTTAAAATGTATATATATATATATAGTTCATATTTTAAAAATATATTATTTTAAATATTTCATGGTAAATGAAGCATCATCCCTACTAGTGCAATGTAATTAAAGGTAAATTACAATAGATTTTTTGATGTACACGAAATTTTATAATTTTTTATAAAATTATTTATACATATTATCAAAATAAATAATTACTTTTTCTAAATAACATCATAAAATATTAAAATAATATTATATTAAATACCTTGATTTAATAATTTCTTAAATATTTCACATAAGTATTTCTATTCTTTGATCTGC